>OX384032.1:11959200-12119200 GCA_947534325.1 Agonum fuliginosum | reverse complement strand
AGTATCATCAAATCATAATAATCATCCATCATTCATGTTTTAGGGAATCAAAGCTCGAGAGAAGTTCGCAATTTACATCTTCGACTTGCCAGAAAACACAACAGAATGTGACCTTCGTGAATTATTTGGAAAATGTGGTAATATTCTATCAACTCGTATCGTTCTTTCAGATCAAACACATTATATTTCGTAAGCTTCGAAGATTCTGAAGGGGTGAGAAACGCAGTTAATATGCTAAATCCAAAATTACATGCAGTACCGCTTAAGTAAAAGCAAAAATGCAGGGAAATAATGAACAGAAACCTGCTATTTACATTCGAAATATACCCTTAATGACAACTAAAGAAGAGATTCATGACATTTTCAAAGATTGTGGAGCCATCTCAGTCATCAGATTATTCATGAAAAAAACTAGACCAACTGGTGTGGGATTAGTTCATTTTGAAAATGATGATGCAATTGAAAAGGCATTAAAAAAGAAAGTTAAAATAGGAAATTCAGAATTAATGATTACTAGAAAAACAGACAGACCAACTTCGGCAGAAAAGCCTAATAAACTCGAAAACCTGGTAAGCTGATACTGATAAATATGATGGTTTCTATTTCTAACCATCTGACGTGCAAACTTGTACGGTGACTGCGCTCAGAAATATTTCAATAGTTCCTACCTGACGTACCCTAAGTTAATCATACATTTTTGCATGCTATAAATCCGTCCATAAAACAATTGTGTATAATTTGTAATAATCATTATCTTTTGTTTAGTTTGAAGAAGAATTTCATGAAAAAACCGAAATAATCAACAATTTGAGCAAAGAGGTGAGTATAGTCCATTTGAGAATGACTGACAGTAATAAATCATTATTTGCAAGAGTAGTATTGGATTTTTGCCAGCAATGCGGCAAATAAAACTACCAGAAAAATCAATTGTAACTATACTAGGATGGTCAAAATAAGCCGCACGCTTTGTACCTGGAACGAAACTTAATTCTCGAACAATAGAAATGCCGTGAAAAACGCTTCGATAATCCCCGTCGGACTGTGTCATAGACGTAGATAGGATTTTTCAGAGTGATCTGTTTATACATTTACTAAAAATAAAAGTTTTTAATATTTAAATATAACTTTCTCACTCATTATTATTAAAATAAATCTTTTCCCTGAAAAACAATTTAGACCTAAAACGATAGTTCTCTACCGAATTTAGTCATTTCGACTATCCCTGTGCAAACAATTACTGGTGCGCCACTGGAATGTCTTTGACAGAATGATTTATTACTGCCAGTCATTCTTAAATATAGTATAGTTAGAAATATTTTGCTAATTTCACGTCAATTATTTTTTTACTTCCTTGTACGGAGTAATAAGGAAGTATTGTAATCGCGAAAAATTTAGGTTCTCAGATTTTTACGGAAATATCCGTTTTGACCATTTCTGAATCCATTATGACTAGTTTCGTCGTGACGTCTGTACGTATGTAAGTATGTACGTACGTACGGGCGTACGTATGTATGTCGCATAACTCAAATTATAGCATCTAGTTGTGCACCTCCTATTTTTGGTTTCAATCTACAAACCGGAAGTAGTACTTTTTTCAAATATTTCGATAAATATTTAATTTAAGACAAATTTTTTAATTTTAAATGAAAGATTATGTGATTATTACCTACAATCGGTATTTTATAAATATTTTTGTATCTGGTATCATTGAAGAATAATTAAAGTATATATTTATAATTTAGTATTTTGGTATCTAATGATTATGACATGACAGTGACAATAGTAAAATATGCTTTATATCTTCTTCTGCAGTTTAAATAAAATGACTAAAATATATTTGTGAGTATACTACTATAATAAGTTAAAAGAATTTTTTATATTATTCTACATTTTAGTTATTAAGAAAAGTATGAACAAACAAGGCGTACAAGGAAGTCATGTGGTGTCCACGTCAGATTTTTTTTCAGTATAAGAATGTACTGTATATACATATTTTTTATTGAATGCTTATGCCTACCATTATATAATTGAATTTGTAATTTTCGTACCCTTATGGAAATTGATGATGGTAGGCCAATTCTGTGCTAATCTGGTCACATTAAAAAACTATAAAATTCAATATCAAATTAAGTACATAACATATTAATAATATTTATTAACATTTTGTTTTATTTTTATGGACAATAGCCCATAAAAATTGAGTGTATGTATTATTAATAACTGTTTGAAATTTATAGAAAAAATGGGCCGACGACGTTTCATCTTCCGATGATGACGAAGAAAGTTACACCAATGAAAGTCCTTGCTCTGTATGTATAAAAAGAGAGTAAAGTGAGTGAAGACGTCGAAAGTGGCGTCGAAAGCGACGAAGACGAAAAAGATAAGAAAGCTTGAGAAAAGACGAAGAAGAAGAAAGCGATGACAGTGATGATGATGTTAAGAAACGACCCAAGTCGCTCCTAAAAACTTAATATAAAACAAGGCGCTCCAATAAAACAAGGCGCTCCAATAAAACAAGCCATTCCAATAAATCAAGCCCCTATAATAAAACAAGTCGCTATAATAAAACAAGCTGCTCTAATAAAACAAGCCGCTCCAAAAAAAAACGAATGCAAAATCAGTTCTGAAGAAAGAACAATAGTTTATTATCATACAGAATGTTATATAAAGTTTCATAACTGGACATATTAAAGAAACTGTTATTATATTTTCATGATTTTATTAACTTTTAACTGTACAGATTCAGAAAACGATTTTAGTTTTAACTTGATACACTCTTTACAATAAGTTTGACAATAATAAAAACTAAACTCAATAGCTTTACAAACAGGTTTGTTACAAATGGAGCAATCCGAACCCAACGTCAGAAATTCTGAATTTCCAGGGGGTTGAAATGGATCTTCCATTATGTAACAATCTTCGTTCATAATTACATGTTTTGCAAATTGAGGATTGTTGCCTTTGTATTCATAGTTTTCTTCTAATGCGCAAAAGGAACACTTAAAAACACCACCTGATGGTGCAGGTGGTTCCATATTTTCAGTGTCTTTGGAAGTAGACGGTTCTGAAGTTGCCATTATTTTCTAGTTTCTATTCGTTCTTTAGGTACTTCTTCCGGCCACCAAATCGGTTTAACTGTTTCTATTTTGATATTATTTACAAATATATGATCTGAATTTAAAGCTTTATCAATTCGTATCAAAGCTAATCCATTATTATTATCGTAACCTATTAGTTTCCCAACATTGTCTCCATTTGCAAGTAATGCTTCGTCTTTACCAGGTATAGTTTTGAAAGGTTTGGTGAGAGTTATTGGCATAAGTCGTTTTCGTATAACACCTGTGAAACGTGACCTAGCTGTCAATTCCTGACCTATGTAAAAACCTTTATGGAAGCTAACACCATTGAGATAGTCTGCATTTGATTCTAATGGACAACAGTTTCCTGGAGGAAGCTCATCTATACCTTCTCCAACTCCTATTCTATACCTAAAGTTTTTATAAGTTGATATTCCTTCTCCAGGAAATAAATCTACTACCTTTAATACACTGTCAATAGGTGCTAATATTCTAGAACCTAACAAAGCTAGTCTAGGATCTTGAAATGTCCAAATCTCTCCTCCTTCGTACTTTTCTCTTGAAACTTCCTTTTTAGTTTTTACAGGAGCCATCCAATCCACGTTTTTCTCATATATTTCAAACGGTTTTCCAGGAAGGAACACTGATGGGTTAAAATATGTCCAAATATCAAATTCGTCCACTTGGCAGATGTCAACTTTCCTGTGTAAACGATATGCGTTTAAATGTTTTAGTAGAGGAGGAACTGCTTTATTATCAACATCTAAGTAATATAAATTATCATTTGATATGTTGTATATAATTGTGTCATACAATAATCTTCCTTTATTGTTTAAAAACATAGCATACATACTACCAGGGCCAGTGCATAGTTCTGTCATGTCATTTGTAATTAAGCTTTGTAGTAAGGTATCTGAGTCATCGCCACATACTCGTAAAAGACTTCTATTTACTAATTGTTCCAAAACATATCCGTGACTAGATGAGAATTTACGTATACAATTTTTAAGAGCTATTCTTGCACACTGCATTTTCAAAACATAACCTAGTTATACAGGTTATATTTTGATTTACTGACACCACTTACACACACTTAATTTTGAGTAATTATTTTGACGTTAACCATAGCCACCTATAATGAAGGCCGCGGGCAGGTAGAATGGACCTTTTGCAGTGGAATTGAGTAATCTGTTGATTTATTTTAAAACTAAAAATCATGAGGAAAGTGAGCATTGAGCCGCAAGATATCACTATTGACTAGGGCTGTTCGATATTCCAATTTGAATATCGATATTCGATATAAAATTAATATCGATAATATCGATATATCAATGTATCGATATATCAATGTATCGATATATCGATATATCAATGTATCGATATATCGATATATCAATGTTTCCATATTATATCGATATCGCATTTTCTTCAATTTTCTTGCTTCTTATCATTTCCACATGAACAAAGGGATGTTTGGTTTTTAAATGTACAAATAAATTTTATGTGTTGCCTTTATTAGTCATGATTTTTTTTGCAATGTATGTATTGCGCAGACTTTTCATCGGGTCTGTCAAAATATTCCCACACAATACTACATTTACCACTCATGTTTTTAATTAGAATTAAATCTCAAAATAAAAAATATGAACAACTCAACAACGCGATGTTATTTCTTCGCATACAATATCGAATGATCAAATTAGTTTACGACGGGTTACAACTCGCAAACGAGTATAACTATTATTTAAGAAGTAAACAGAAACATAAAATTAGGTATTATTGCAATGAATATACGTTTTCAAATTCAAAAGATTTTATTGCCCCTGTCCCTAGTTCTGTTCCTCCTAGCTAAGTGGCATAGTACAGCTACAACAACATAATAGCGTTTTACAGCAGAGAACACAAATGGAGTCGACCATTCTCACTCTTTAATTTTACTTAAATTTTTTGATATTATTTCGCGGAATACCTTTGTGTATAAACAGAAAACAGATGTTATAGGTACCTATGTTATAGTATGTTCTGTTCGCCGTTGTATAAATTATCTATGAGACGCGATTCAATTTTATTTTAAAAAAATACAGTATAATTTTTACAAATTACCCAGGTATAGTATTTGAGATGAAAGAAATCTGACAAAGGTCGTTGTGAAACAGTACGAAGTTATTGTTGAGTTGTCCATTGTTGTCGATCCAATTGTGGTGAACATTTAAAGCGATCCTAATTTGTTATGGAATAAAATTGAATTTTTTTCAAATTAAAAAGGTATGACCAACGGAAAAATATTGTAACTAACTCATGTGTTAATAGGCGATTAATAATCTCAACAATTAACGCGTTTGCTTCTCTCACGCGTTAAAAAGTCTCAATTATTAATCGCCCTCATTAACACACTAGTTTGTTAAATAACTATTATTTATTAATATCTCCATTACATAAATGTATAAAAACGTTAAATCACATGTTTAATCTGTTAATTTTTCAGCATAACCAGTGTTGACAGTTGTCCCAAATTTTACCCTAAAAACTAACAAAATCGGCCTAATTTTGCTTTATTCTAGGACATAGAATAGGAATGAACCGATTGACACCATAAAAAGTGAAATTCCTCTTAAACACCTATTCTACACTTTAGCCAAAGATTCATTCATAGGAAAACTCTTCTGTGTTGAAGCCATCCTCCGTTCAATTACTACATTTAATATCTTACTTATGACTTATATAGCGCTAGTATGCCAACTTGTCACCCATCTCACCTGTCAATATTTTTTATGCAGAAACAAAAATCAACCGAACATGGATTACAAGATTTCAACGTTTTATTTGATAAATTTAATTTCAAAATTTTACTGCAGTTCTTTAATGCTACCAGATGAAGACAATTTTTTTATAACATAAGTTGCAAATAACTTTTCCTGTTATTCTTATTACAAATAAATACTATATTTATCCAAATTTATATACAATTTTGACAATTAACCTTTTCAATCTTCAAAAAATATCACTTCCCATGAAGATATTTGTACCAAAACACACACATACACATACACATACACATACACATACACATACACATACACATACACACACACATACACATACACATACACATACACATACACATACACATGCACATGCACATGCACACGCACATGCACATGCACATACACATACTATACATACATACTATCAAAAATGAATTTTTTGCATGATTCCAATACCTTCCTTTACAGGTAAGCGGAAGGTAAAAAATAAGTACAATTTTATTAAACCTTTATAATACGGCACATTATCCCTACCGTAACTCAAAGCTATATTGTGCTTGTTTTAAAGTGAGTCAATGATCTCTTTACAATTTAAAAATTATTAATATTTTAGGTAGGGAGTTGGGTTAAATTTCAATTATCGTTCAATAAAGCTCTAAGAAAAATTAGTTTTTAAGTATTATTATTTAAATTCATAATAAAAAATGTACAATTTGTAAAATGTTTCCAAAAAAATGTATGGTTTTTCTGAAAAAAATTGATTTTACCCAGTTTAAATTTCATCTTCATATAAAAGAGGCAAAAACGTGTTGTTATTTTATATTTAAATATTTATTAGTTTAGTTATTTGACCTTGAACAAAAAAAAATTTCTATTAATATTTTAGTATTTCTTATCTTTTTTTAATAATAGAAAAATATGCATTAAAAATTTTAAAAAATAGTTTCCAGGGAGGGCGCCAAAATTTTTATTGCACACGGGCGGCCAAATGCCTAGCGACGGCTCTGAAATCAAAGATGTAACAGCTAGATCTATCGAATAACATTGTTTTCTGATCATCGCATAAATTCTTTGGTTAGTATAAATTAGATTGTTAGTGAAAACAGTATAATTTATTCCGTAGATCGTGATTTACGTGGTTGGACCCCTTCCGCGACGGCCGCGCTTCCCGTTGATATCATTATAAGATAGAGGCAAAGTCAAATAATTCGGATTACAGGCTATCTGGTTTCGAATCTGGGTCATTCTCATAAATCGTCCGTCAAATTGCCGCAGTTCATGCGAGGCCTACATCACTTATTCGCAATTAATCCGCTATGATTTGCGCATACTTTTCACCCTTCCGCCAATTTGCACCACCGAAAATTATCTCCGCTAAATCAAATAAGAACATCACGAAATATTCACACTGCCAGCAGGAACTTCAAAAGAGCTCATAAAATTGCGGACAATTGATTTTTCCGGCACTCATATGAGTAGAGTGCGGAATGCGGATTATATGCATTTGCATTTGCTGCCCTAAACTTGCTTTCAGAATTAATTTAGAACTATGGAGAAGGTAAAAGCTCAAGCTTGGTACTATGCGATCTGTCAAAAGCTTTTGAATGTGTCTCGCACGGCACGATATTTTATATAAGAATCTTGAAGCTTATTGAATAAGAGGAGGCTAGAGATGGGCGCTGGACGTGAAATTTAATGGGTCACGGCGTGACCCACCGGGAACGTGAACAAAATTTCTAATTTGGGACGTGAGTGGACGTGAACGTGAACGTTGTTTTTTGTGCAGGGAGTGAATGGGCGTGAGCAAAATATAAAGATGGGTGCTGGGCGTGAAATTTAATGGGTCCCGGTGAGTCACGGCGTGACCCACTGTGAAAGTGAACAAAATTTTTAATTTAGGAACTAAGTGGATGTGAACGTGGACGTTGTTTTTGTGCTGGGAGTGAATAGGCGTGAAAACGATAATATTAAAATTTATTTAAAGAAATTATAGATATGACACACAAAACCCACCAAATCTTCGTCACAGAAAAAATATTGAAACATATTTTATTTGCTACATTGTAGTACTAAATTGGAAATATAACCGTGACCCAATGGCCGTGAAAAACTATTTAAAACTGTGACCCAACGGGCGTGAAAAATATATTGAAATCCGTGACTCAATGGGCGTGGGAAAATATTGAAAACTGTGACCCAACGGGAGTGAAAAAAATTAAAAACCGTGACCCGATGGACGTGAAAAAAAGTCTAAATCGTGAGTGGGCGTGAACGTGAAAATTTAAAAAAATAACGTTCGTGAATGGTCGTGAAAAATATTTTCAATTTCGTGAATGGGCGTGAGCGTGAATCAAAATTCACTCCCACGCCCATCTCTAAGAGGAGCCCTCTTACGGTTTTCCATTGATTTCTATAGTTTCCGTATAACTTTTAATTTGTCATATTCTTGAGCGGTCGCGCATGCTGTTCGTATAAGAAGAATCTGTTCGTGTGATATTGTTCGAGTGGTGTTAGTCACTCGAATCGCATATTCGGTAATCAATTTGTTATATTGAATGATACGGGAAAATAGTTAACATATATAAATACATTTTTATATTAATAAAAATGGTACCGTAAGATATTAGCCAAAATCTTTCAAATTGAACAATTATTTATTACAAGAATAAATACAAATTTAATGTATTTATTTGTGTATGTGTGTACCTATGTATGTAGGTTAGGTTGTATGTAACATTTTTTTTCGTTTTCTATACCTAACTCAAAAAGTTACAAAAATTTAACAATCAAATTTTATATTTGAGATTTTAATACGAATCTTAAGAGCCCAGTAAATTTTGGTACCAATTCATAAATCGGAAGTAGCACTTTTTTAAAATATTTCGCTAAATAATTTAAGACATTTTTTTATTTTAGATGAAAGATTAGGGAATGGATGTATCCCTCTAAAATTCAAACACTGTTTAGCCCAAACACTGTCTAATGCATTTCTCTAATATTCAAAACCTGCCTTATTTAAATCTATAAAATGGCAGATCCCAAATGATGCATTTCTCTAAAATTCAAAATCTGCCTTAACTCACTCTCTAAAATGGCGAGTCCCAAATGACGCATTTCTCTAAAATTTAAAACCTGCCTTATTTAATTATCTGTGATGGCGAATCTCCGAATAATGCATTTCTCTAATATTCAAATCCTACCTTATTCAATTGACTAGTTTATATGTCAAAAAACGGAGTTCTGTTGGACTCAGGAAGGGTTTTGTTCTTTTGTTAGCATAGATTAGTTTATGTCAAAAAACGGATTTCTGTTGGACTCAAGAAGGGTTTTGTTAGCATAGCATAGATTAGTTTATGTCAAAAAAACGGAGTTCTGTTGGACTCAAACAGGGTTTTGTTAGCATATATTATTTTATGTAAAAAAACGGAGTTCTGTTGGACTCAAGAAGGGTTTTGTTAGCATAGATTAGTTTATGTCAAAAAGACTCAATTTTGGTAAAAATTAAATAAGACTGGTTTTGAATTTTAGAGATATGCATCATTCGGAGGTCCGCCATTTTTAAGAATTGAACAAGGCAGGTTTTGAATTTTAGAAAAATGAATCATTTGGGAAGCCGCCATTTTAGAGAATTGAAAAGGCAGGTTTTAAAGATTATAGAAATGCAAAAGGCTGTGTAAGTATAGTAGCAGTAGAAGTAAGTAGTAGTACTTGTATATTAATATATTATTTGTATAGGTAATAAGTAAAAATAATAAAGTATGGCGGGAGGTCTTGTGGTAGCCACGTCATATTTTTTAAATTTTACTACAGTTCTTTAATGCTGCCAGTTAAAGACAATTTTTTTATAACCTAAGTTGCAAATAACTTTTCCTCTTATTCTTATTACAAATAAAAAATAGGTACTATATTTATCCTTTATAGAAATTTTTGATCTTCAAGAAATATCACTTTCGGTCAAGGTATTTGTACCAAAATCTTATTTGGATACGGCGTGGCAATGTGATTCTGACTTGTTGTCAAAGGAAGTTTTTAAATTTTGCTTTATTTTTCATGAGAGAAACAGCGTTTGGCTAAATTTTAATCGGAAAATAGTCCTTCGAACATCCCTCGTGCATATAATTGTCGATAATTTTATAAAGTGCACTTTTACATGCACTTTTGATATTATATACGAAAATGTCAAATGCATCTCACTTAACCTCATAGAAAATCGATATGTCGGCCAAAAAATATAATACATAAATGTGTGCGTAAGGTACTTGTACAACGCTCGGTTTTATTAAAGCACTCCGCTTCGCGTCGTATTTTAATATAGAACCTCGCGTTGTAAAATTAACCCTTATAATGAAAATAACTATTACAATACTGCATATATATTTTTTGTTCACATTAGAATCCAAGCAGTTTAAAAAAGATGAACTTTATTGTTTAAAAACATTTATCTAAAATCTTCTACTTTCATGTTCAAGATGATATCCTTTTACTCTTTATTCGTCACATTAGATTTGCAAATTTAACATCTTTAGCAAACATAATAGTCCATTTCTCACTGCATCTATACTTTTTGCTACTAATATATCTCCCCTAAAGACAAAACAACTTTGACATTTCTGCGTCTTCTCTTTGCGTTAGTTTCTTGTTAGCGCATTCCAAGTGGCAAGTCGCACACCGCCCGCTTCAGACAGTCGCATCACATTTATTATTTGTTATCAGTGCAGACCGGGGTTGTAATTGCGTCACGTAGTCTACTACAACCCCTTCAACCCCTACTAGAGACATAGGTACGAAGATTAGAGTAAGATAAGGTTCATTTGATTATTCGGTTGTGAATGCTTGTTAAGTGGAAAGTGAGTAAGAAATTGCAGGGATTCAATTTGAGAGAATTTTATTAGGATACCACCTACTCATTTAAATCTTTTTAAAGATGTTTACTAAATTCATGTTTAATTAGTGAGTTTAATTTGAAATAAGATATTTTGAAAGATTGAGAATAGTAATCTAATACTTTATTATATTAAATAAAATTTTATCAGAAAGGTTTCAATCAATAATCAATACCTACGTATGTTATTACTGAGTCCTTTACTATATTAAGGTAATTTAAAGGGTATTTTTATAAATAAAAAATAAAATTTCAGACTCAACGAATTTTGGGCTACCATAATAATAGAACGTACCTACCTACCTTATGAAGATAATTGTCTTCGTTATCTGTTTTGATTATTAATTATTAAGCTTCATCATAATATACGTATACATTAATACAGTAGGTACTATTAAGTACATTATATTATCAAGTTTTATAAACGTCATTCTAGTCGAGTTTTTTAGGAAAGAGCGCAGCGAGTGTATAAAAAACGAGTATCTACATAGTTTATAAACGGGTCACATACTATACTTTTTCTACGACCATAAATTAAACAACTTAAATATGTAAAATTTCATTTAAAATTATTTGAACATTTAGCTTCTTAGGCATGTGTTTTTAACTGTTATACTGAAAAGAAATAGACAATGATTGAAAAAAAATATTAACTTCACTTAGTTTTTCAAATAAATTAAATGTCACATCGGAGCCAACTTCATCCCGTGCTTAGTATGTCAGATGCTATGTTCAGCCAGTATATTTAAAATGTTATTTATCGCCATAGAAACCAGTTCGTTAAATAATGTCTTATAGAAAAATAAATTTATTGTTTCTATAACTAATTATTTAAAATAACGTTTAATTTTGGTTATTGTATTTTGATACTGTTACCTGTTGTTGTTTAATACTTACCTACCGCCTTCTTCATGAGTTCTTACCGTCTTCTAAGAATGCTTACCTCCTTCTAATTTGTAAACAAAACCTACTACCTTGGAAACAGAGTTTGCGCTGCAATTTCATAAATATTTTAAAAGAAATGGTATTCAAATTATTATACTTTTAACAACTGTATGCAGTTAAAATAAGACTGTTCTAGTGTATGACGTTTTTCTGAATGTCTTCAGGCAGTTCAGTACAATATTTCCGTGGAACAAATTTAAAACCCTTGTAAAAAGCTTCATGTCTGCGTAGAATCCCGCTGTAGCTGAAAGATGTAATCTCGTGTTTTGTAGATTTGACCGATTTGTGTTTTGTATATTTGTGTTCAGCCAGTCGGTAAATCTATTCTCAACAGACTATCGCGTTCAACGTCCTGACTCCGCACTGGGTCGAGCTCGGTTCATGATTTCGGTTTTTATTATTCAAAACAAACTGAAGACGCAACGCAAGCGCTCGTGTATCCACAAACTGAAGAAATCTGTTCGCTGGAAGGAAAGATCGACTTCTTATAGCCGCAAAAACTTCCACTCAGCTAGCAGTCTGAAAAAGATTACTTTGGTTTTCGACAAATCATATAAAACGATTCACAGTTTATGTTAAACAAGCAAGGCTTTGAAAATTGTTTAGATTTATTGGTAAAATTCTAGTTGCTCTGATTGAATCTTTATAAACATAGGTATAAATAAATTAATAATATAAGTTTTAAATCTTCATGTCTAGGCCTTATGTCACTATAAATTTGAGTAATTTTTTTTATTAAACATGATTAAATAAGCTTCAGAACTTTGACCAGACCAAGGCATAGTTTATTAAGAAAGTGCAAAATAATATCAACCAGGGTGTGAAAAAAAATCGATTTTTTTGGAAAAAAAATCAAAAAATCAGATTTTTTTGATTTAAATCAAATTATTTTTCAAGTCGCATATCAAAATGCTTGTATTTTTCTGAATTTTTCATCTACTATAACAGTAAGAGCACTCAAATTTGTTTTAAATATTACAATTATTATTATTCTATTTGTTTACTTATTAATTATTTAATGTTATATGAAAACAGAATAGTATAGATTGATGTTCTGTAGAAAACATAGTACATACTTTTCCTATTGGGTTTAGTTCTGAATTGTATATTTTTAATTTATTTATTCGCCGTTTTGCAAACGACAATATAATCAACTATTTTGTAATCTTTTTTTTAACATGTACCAAATGTAAATATAATATACAGATGTTACCACTGCATAAAAAATTTATGACATAATAACATTTGTTATATTATTATTAGTAAAACAGTTGAAAGGAGGAAATGACCGGCGAGCCGAACAGGCGAGCCTGTCTCCTCCTTGAAGCAGTAAACAATTAGCAACAATTAGGTACCTTGCGTGTATTGAAAAACAATTTTCTTCTCGCGAAATAGTGAGGAAAGTAAGTTTTCCCTCGCGAAGTAGTGAGGAAAGTAAGCAGTGTTACCACCAATGTAATATTTTAAAAATTGTAAGTAATTTTATTGAAAATCTGATTTTATAGTGATATACTGTAAACTATTATTTTACAATTATTATGTTTTATACTTTCTTTTTCTACAATTTCACGATTTTACAACTTAAATTTAATTTAGCATATTGGTTACATTGTTTTTATTTATTCTGACAGGTGGTAGTTATAACCTAACTTTTAGGTATGTGTTTCTGCTACATTTACAATTTTTTTTAATATGTCGTGAAAACAATGTTGTGATGTCTAACACGAGAGAAAAGCTCTTTTTCCACTCTCGCTCGATTGCCTCACTCGCTTTGCTCGTGACACAAACTTCGAGCTCGAGTGGGAAGAAGCGCTTTCCTCTCTAGTTGGACAAATAACTATAACAAGTGAGTAATAACGTAATAAGTAAATATATTTTTTCGACAACTCGTATTAAACCATCATTTAACGAACTGGTTTCTATGGCGCTAAATAATATTTTAAACATATTTTGCAGTCCTATTAAAATAGTACTGGGGGCTGTTTCGTAGGGAATAAGAAAAAAAAGCGCTTCGGACGAAATTTTTTGTTTGTTTGATTGGGTCAAATGCTGTTTCATTAAAAGTTAAGTTTTGTCATACAGCGGAAATTACATAATATTTTACCCTCTTTCACATATACAAATTTAAACAAATAATAACTTTAAATAAATTAATGAAATAGGTAAATGGCCAATTATATTCAAAAAATAAAAACTAGTCTCTGAATTAATTAGTTCCCTGCGGAGGCGTTAACCACCAAACCCTCCCTGGCTACGCCTATGATGTGCGCTGTCGGTCACGTAACCTATAAAAAATTGGTTCTTATTTTAATTACATGTACTGAAACCCAAAAATGTTTGGTATGGACTGTTTCCCAGCTGACACTGTTAGCCATTTAGCTTTCAGGAATTATATTAACCTATTTTGTAGTAAATGGCGTGAATAAAAATCTCCTCCATTTCGAATCTCCTCTCTGCCTCATTAAGAATTGCCAAACTGCTGCTTTTATCAGAAATTAATTAAACTCAATTGTCTCATCCAGAAAAATGACTCTAAATGGCAATAACAGAAAAAGCTATGACGCCATTATTTGTAAAGTTTTATTGCGTTAATAAAGTAGCGTCGATGTTTCGGCAATCGTAAACGTAAAATAAAAACAAATGAACACATTGAAAACTGATCGTCGAGAGGCAAATCGCTGTGCTATCAACTGTTCAACGACACTGTATTACGGGAAGATTTTCCATCGGGTTCATTAAAACCCCTACACAGATCAGTGGCGTAGATGATTAAATTTTTTGCAAGTTCCACAGCCTCTTAAAATCTTGAGCCCCGCTTTCGGACCAGCTAACATTGCAATTCTGAATTAGTTATTATAGAACTAATTATATATTATATTATAAAAATCAGCTTTGTTGAAATGGTCCGGTCAAATTTGACGCCAGCTCCCGGACTATTATTAGTTTTATTTCTGATCCTACTGCCACCTAAAACTTTAACATTCTTATAATTTTGTTTCAGAACAATTACATTTTTCACATTTTGCAGTTCCTAACTTTGAGGCTGCATATCTGAAGAAATACGTAAGATTTTGAACATCGGTTTGCAGAATTGTGTTTCTCGCGATTTATATCTCGATAACGACCAAAGATGGTGACTTGATATTGCCCCATATTATAAATTTCTTGCGTCGAATATTACATGAGTATACAATTTTTTAGAAAAAAATACCGATAGGCACACATTGAAAAGTTATAGGTAACTCAGATTTCTAGAATTCTTCATAAAAATTGTATCGAAAATTTAAGTTGAGAATTTTTATAGCGCGAAGAATGTAATCCAAGTTCATATCATTTTTATGATATCGTGTATGGATAATTTTTTGTGATTTAAATTTGATAGGTATATTTGACAAAAAATAAATTAGGTTACAAGAAAAACAGAATCGAAAACCGCAATCCAATATCTAGATTTACCTTCAAAGTTGCGAACTGGAAAATGTGAAAAATCGAGATAACGCGGAAAATGAGCGAAATATCAAAACGCGGTTTACAACATATAATTTCTTGAGGTGTTGGTTGACCTATTAAAATTTTGTATTTCTTACTAAAAATTTTAGGTAGGTGCCTAACTATTTCAATATACCTTGATCTGACAAACATACATACGTAAATATTTATGACGCTGTATGTGCGGTTACCAGTCATCAGGTCGCGTGTACTCACGGTTGTTACTGGAGAGTACAGCACAGGAGAGATTTTAGGTAAATTAGAAAAATGTAGGTACCTGACTGGATTCGAACCTGAGTTATCAGAATCACAATCGGCCACATAACGCGAATTAAATTATTTCTGAGTTTATTTGAAATAACCTATGTACGCCACTGATGCGGCGGGTGAAGGGTGTACGAAGCCTAAGTAATGGTAATTTTGGGCAGTGTAATGCGGACTCCAGCAGAACGGTTCTGTAAAACAGTCATTACAGTGAACCGCTGAACGCACCCGCCCTCCGCGCAGGTCGTGAGGCTAATGGATTTCAGAACGACCCCTAAATGGATTTATGGGCGCCGAGATATCCATCCAGCCAGACCGACCAAGTGCCCCCAAAAATCCACCGCCAGATAAATCAAACTGATTTATGCTCCCCCTGCATTCGATACCACATTCTTAAATACTTTCATTAATTACACGAGTATTAATAATAAGCCTCCCCGGAATTTGCATTTTAACACTTCACTTCAACCCCAAATTGAAAATATTTCCACCGCTACATAAATTGTACAGAGGGAAACGTATTTTATTTTAGAATTTAATTGTTCTGCAAGTTTTACATTTTTGTAATGCCGTTATGTTAAATTAAAGCTATGCATTTTTATAAAAATTGGTTTTATTGATTCTTTAGACTATAGGTTGGAGCCTTAAATTAAGTATAAATAAATTAACATAAGGAGGCTGAATCTGACTTCAAAACTAGCAGGGCTACTAAAAATATATAGTTAATAATTATATACCAAGGGCTGAAAGTAGGCTTTTGCAGACTGAGGCTAGAAATTGTAGCACGAGCGCACCGAGGGCTGCAACTGTTCGAAGTCTGCAAAAATACTTTCAGCCAGAAGCATAATATACCGATAATATACGCAATATGTTTTCTACGATTAATTGATTTTTATAAACAATCAACAGGAATTTTGTAAATTTTCATCTATATGAGCACTATGAGCATATCTACTAAAGCAAACATTTTAAATGTAGAAAAACAATACAACAAATATATTTGTAAACAAACGTGACACTTTTTGTAAGCAGTGGGTAGAAAATATTTTCAGACCGTCACTATTAGCAACGATCACACAGAAGCATACTGGTCTGCAATTGTTCATTTTCAAGTAACCAAGTGCAGTCTAAAAAGCATATTTTTAATGTACTGATCGTGGAAAAAATAATAATAGTTATATGTCTAGACTGTAAAGAAGGATTTTTTATTACGAATATGGAGAATTATTTTCCAAGGCTCTATAGCTGAGGAAAATAACCACGTAAGTAATAAAAAATGTCTTTATAGTCGAGAGAGAGATATATATATATATATATATATATATATATATATATATATATATATATATATATATATATATATAATATTTTTTCTGCACCTGTTATTAAAACATCATTTAACGAACTGGTTTCCATGGCGTTAAATAACATTTTAAACACACCTCGTCAAGTCGTGGCTTTGGCCGTTTTTAATCACGGGCTCCTATGATTGACATTTAATTTTTGTAAAAAACTGAGGGAAATTAATTATTTCTTTCAATAATTGTAAAATTTTAACCATATAACAGTGAAAATACACTTGCCTAAGTAGTATTTTCTAGCTATGTATATTATCATTATGATTTAACCTAAAATTATTATAAATTAAATTTTACATATTTATGAATTTATGTTCTTTAATTTGTGGTCGTAGAAAAAGTATAGTATGTGTCTCGTTTAAACACTCTAGAAACTCGTTTTTTATACACTCGCTGCGCTCGATCCTAAAAAACTCGTGACTAAAATGACGTTTATAAAACTTGTTACATAATATACTATTTATGAAATCTCATAGTTATATTAAATTTGTAACAGTAAAATATCAACAAAACAAATTGTGATTAAGGGTTGCTACAACAGTAGCGTGACATTGATAGTCCGTCAGCCCGCTGCCAAAAAGTGTAATGCATAGTATAACGTATGCTCTCTAGGTTTTTGGCAGTTATATATATAATGATCAATGAACAAGCAAAATTAGCGGGTGAGCGTGGAACTTGCACTAGACAAGTTGTTAGTTTATTGCTAAAAAAAATCACATTTTGCGATGATAGTATAACGTATGCCATTGGTTTTTTAAATGAAATATGCATCTAATTATGCAAGTTCGTCGAACGGCATACGAATCGATTGGAACATAAATGTTTTAATCCGATAAAAAGTTGCGCGAATTTTCTAACAATTGCTATGACAGTATAACGTATGCCATTGTGGTTTTAGTTGGATATCACCTATAATTATGTAAATTTTCGAACAGCATACAAATCCGGTGGGTCAAACATACTTAATACATAAATAAATAATAAATACATATGGAAATTTGTTGCTGATTTCACAATGAATCCTCAATATAATTTTTGACATTTGGTGAATAATTGATTTTAAAATAATAACAGTAAGTAAATTAGATAATAAGAACATAACACTTTAATTATTGATTTAAATAACACAAAGAATTGATGAATTTAAATTCTCAGCTGTCAAAAATAATTTTCAAAAACCTTCAAAGTACCAAGTGAACATAGTAATATACAAATGACGTATTTCTTAACACTTTTAGGGCACATGTTGACCCTTAGGACCCACGCTGCACGTATGCCGATCGTATTCCGATGGATGTTTTTTAATGAAACATCGTTTGGTATGCTCGGCATATGTTATACTATCATCGCAAAATGTGTTTTTTTTAGCAATAAACTAACAACTTGTCTAGTGCAAGTTCCACGCTCACCCGCTAATTTTACTTGTTCATTGATCATTATATACATAACTGCCAAAACCCTAGAGAGCATACGTTATACTATCATTAATAATAATTGGGAAATACTTGTTAGCGATCGAGTGCACAGATTGGTCGAAAAATGCAGAGCTTAAGTTATTTTGAACATCTGATACATTTTTAACATTTTATAATTATTATAATAATTTTTAGCACGGTAGAAAATTAAAATTGGAATTCCAAATTTAGCCAAAGTAATAATAAATATGAAGTAAAGTAACAAAACAAATTGTGATTAAGGGTTGCTACAACAGTAGCGTGACATTGAGGCCAATAATAATTGGGAAATACTTGTTAGCGATCGAGTGCACAGATTGGTCGAAAAATGCAGAGCTTAAGTTATTTTGAACATCTGATACATTTTTAACATTTTATAATTATTATAATAATTTTTAGCACGGTAGAAAATTAAAATTGGAATTCCAAATTTAGCCAAAGTAATAATAAATATGAAGTAAAGTAATCAAGTAATTATACCTTTGTAAGTCAAATTTATAATAAACAACATATTCTATCCATGCATTAACACGTCAATCCTTTATACATCAATTCTTTTGACCTATAATAATGTTATTTAACTTAATAAAAGCTAAATATAAAAAATCTTTGATTTTATCATTAATTATTATGAATAATGGCGTGAAAAAGTAAAATATTTGATTAAATATCGCATATAATAGTTCTGAATAAATGAAATCCAAAAAGTAATTATCATGGACAAATTTCACAATAAATCGGAAACATATTTCATATTTCAGAACGCTAATCAAATTAATAAAATGTAAATTTAATAGCATTCTAAATTAAAATAATAAGCAAATATTGAACAATGTATAATACGTGTAAATAATATACGAGTATTTCTGAAAATTAAATTACTTTTTAAATTGAATTATTAGTATATCACATGTTTATAAATTAAATAATAAATATGTAGTCAAATAACATGATAACATATTCACCGCATCGACGCAAATTTTAATTACTTATTTTATATTAAAAACATAGGAGCACAAAAGTTCTGATAACGTAATTCTTAAAATATATGATAAAAGAAACGTTTATTATTTTTTAATTTTCATAATCCGAACGAATAACAAAGCATGACTAAATATTATATTAAAATTTAATTTTTGCGCAAAATGTTACTGCCAAATTCAACATATAAATTAAATCTTTTTACTTGTTTAATATAAATGATTAAAATAATATTAAATTTATCAAATTTAAAATTAGTAGAACAAAGGTTGGTAATTGAAAAAAGCTTTAAATTTTTTTATGATATGAATAAATAATTGTGATGAAATACATAAATACTTACCACCAAAAAAAAATATCAAATTGGCAACTCTAACAATATAACCTGTACGTTTATTTTAAGTATGATAAGAACCACCAATTAAAAATATAATATATTATCCACTATTCCAACTACCTCTCACCATAATCAAAATTATTTCCTTCCTCTGTGATTCTCACGTCTGCACGATTCTCAACTATTCCGCTATCGGTTCCTGTTCGATTGTAGTGGAACAGTGGAAGTGGAACACGCAGCTTCTAATCCTTACCCTGGTTCCACTCTTCGACCATATCCACCCTCTTCCATCCCTTAACCTTCTAACCCCCGACGTACACAGCGATAGCAGGCGACGAGCGATACCAATTCCCATTTCGATACTGTTGAGAAAGCGAATTTTTCTAGCTTTATTGTCGCCAATTGTTTACAGGAGTGGGGGAGGATTGGTATTGGATGTAAGTTTAGGGTTGGTAGAAGTTATAGAAGAAAGTAAAGTAGTTGTTGGATATACAGAGTGGTTATAAATGAATGACCGTCATGTGAAACGAATACCTAAGTTACTTTTAAAATTAAACTACATTTCAGTTATTTATCACAAAAAGATGTGCCTGTACCAGGGTTTATTGGGTTTATGCTAACCTTTTGTCTCACTGCACATGTCACATAATAAACAGATCGTTTTAATTTATTTTTAAATTTACCTATAGAAAAACATAAGGAAAAGCGCCGCAGGCAAAATGTTTTTAGTCAATATCAAATATCTTAAAATTGAATATTTAGAGATAAATAACATGTGCACAACTAAATAAAAACTGAGATAATTTACGCATTTCAGAATAATCGCCATTCACAAATTGAAATTGTACATTTTTTTAAGATGAATTTGAATAATAGCTACTGAAAATATTGCACACATTTAAAATTTCCACTGCACTTTTTATTTTCCCAGTGCACATTTTGTGTCCAGCTGCACGTTAGAATAATCCTTACTTAAGAAATTACCATGTTAACAGACAAAGAATGGAACTAGGTTTATTCCGACTTACATCTATACTAATATAAGAGGAAAGATTTGTTTGTTTGTTTGTTTGTTTGTTTGAATTGAATAGGCTCCGAAACTACTGGACCGATTTGAAAAATTCTTTCACCGTTGGGAAGCTACACACTATTCCCGGGTGACATAGGCTATATTATATTTTCAAAAAAAATCAAAATTGTTTCTTTTTATGACGAAAATGTACAGTGATTTGTCATTTAATTGAACGAAATAACAAACAGATTAGATAACCAGACATTTAATTAAACTACTATGTATTAGTTGTTGAATAGGAATTTCGAATTCAGTTGGTCTAGGTGTTTTGAAACAGACAGTTGTGGATTGTTAGTATTGGTTAGTATTAAATTTTATTTATTTATTTGATGTTTATAACGATGTCAAATTGCATTGTTGTCGGCGGCTATCTAATTCAGAGTTTACTGCACCGATTGAGTTCAAATTTGGTATGGTAATAGCTTAAGATGTAACATATGACATGAGCACAATAAAATGACGGTAACCGATTGGGTTTAAATTACAAATTTCAGAGGGGGGGGGGAGGCGCGTTAAAATTTGGTACAGTAATAGCTAAGAATCTGTCTTGAAACATAAGTATATTAAAATGTTAATCTTGAAACAAAATGGTGGCTAGCTAACTCAAAATCTACTGCACCGATTGGGTTCAAATTTGTAATGGTTATAACTTATAATCTAACTTATGACATGAGCATACTAAAATATCAGTCCGCCATCTTTAAACAAAATGGCGGCAACCGATTGGGTTCAAATTTAATATGGTATCATGGGCATAGAATTACCACCATGTATGGTTATGGTAATAACTTAGAATTCTTATAACGAGATTCCTTTAAATTCGAGTTGGAGGCGTAACAACGCGAGCCGGGTTCGCTTGTTTTCTAATAAATCTCTGGATAAAGGTGATCCTCTAACAATGGCAGAAAACAGTCAAAAACATTGATTCGGCACGCTATTCTATAGCGTTTATTGTTTTGTTAAACATAAAAATAACAAATAAATTATGTTTGAGGGGAAAATAGTATATTATAAATTAAAGGACTAAAGTTCATGATTTAATCCTGAGGATGAAGTTTATTTCACGGGCCGAAGGTGATAGAAAATAATCACCTGAGCACCTGAGGGATTAAAGGTACTTTAGTCCTGTGGTATATACACTATTTTTTGCACTTCATCCTCAAACGAATGCAAAATAGTTTAAAATAATATACATTTTGCAAATTTGACAGTAGTCTTTATGACAAATGTTTATATTGTTACCATAGGTACTCTGTAACATATAGTACGTATTTATTTATTTGACAACGGGATTTATTAATTCAATTCCTTGACAACGGCATTAAATATGAAAAAGAATCCCTTGGGATCAAAGTAAGAACCTTATTCCCCGAAAAATAAAGACTAAAGAAGAGTTTTAGTCCCGGAAGTGCAAAAATAATTTTGGCACCCATATTTGTATAACTACAGTACCTATTTGTAAAAAAGAAGGTTTTCGCGCGGCACTGTACAGCTTTTATTTATAAGTGAATTAACTTCAAATTCTAATTTTTATTAATGATACATATTTTATGTACTTGATATTTAAAATAATACACTTTGTTTTATATTTATATTATCTCTATCTATAATATTTAAAAAATAATCTAAAGTTTATTCCGTTGCATTGCTTCAAATTTAAACTTTATCTTATAAAATAGAAATTAGTAGGTACCTACATGCATAAATTATTATATATTCAGGCAAAATAAAAGTAAATAAATCTCAAAATAAATAATGTCATAATATTTCACATGAATAAATATCGTTTAGTAAATACAAATAATAATAAATAATTTATGAAACACAGATATATAAATATGTATAGTAATCATAAATATTTAACTATACGGAATCACAAATATTTTTTGTTAAATTCCATAACTATCCAAATAATATTTGTATATAAAATATATTTCAGTCAACATTTGGAAAAAGGAAAAAACGCAAATTATATTTAGTATAACAAGTTCACAATAATGACGTAATTGAATATAGAGCACAGAGCAGGAATAGGGTATGCGCCGCGCAATTTGCTGTAAAATAGATTAATATAACGACATTATCTGATGTCACTTTCAATGAAAACCGTTCAGTTATGTCATTTATGATAAATTTTATTTGGTGCTTCATTTATACATGCATTTCAATGTTGGAATCGGAGTAATAAATTGGTAATGGAAATTGTGACGTAGAATATATTTTAGTTTACCAAAAATCCAGATGGAACATGGAACGACTGAAAAATTGAATCCATTTAAGTCGTCATAAAATAATTATAAAATATACCTAGTCTATTTGTTGTTGATTGTAATTTTGCTGCATATTCTGTCTTAAAATAGTACATTGAAGAAATTGTTTTTTTCACGTGCGTCTTAATTTAGAAAACGGGCCTCGCTATACTCCTCTCCAGAACGCGGAATAATAGTGTCAAAATATTTTTGGCAAATAATCGGTCGGTAAACATAAATTTTATCGTTGATTACTTGGTCGTATGACATGAGCTGGACAAACACTGCGGCGTTTAGATGCTCGCCCCGAGGAGACTGGCTCAACACGAGACAGTAGCAGACATGGCCGGCCCCGGAGCAGCCGCTTGGTAGAGGATATCGCTGCTGTAATAACACTTACTGTGACTAGTACATAGATAAAATAAAGGACTTATGAGCGCTACAGAACAACGACTTCTTGCTGCCGCAAATTGACGAATTGGGTTTGGATTTGGAGTACATTTGGTTCCAGCAGGACGGTGCAATCGCACACACAGCACGAGAGGCAGTGGAAATTCTGAAGCAAGCGTTTTCCGATCGCTTGATCTCTTGTTTTGACGATTTGCACTGATCCGTGAGATCGATCAATTTGACCGTTCCAGACTACTTTGCGGATTTTTAAAGTTGAGGATCCATACGAACTAGCCATAGACCTTGGCGTTCCTAAAGAAGACTATCCGACAAAAAGTGAAGAATTTATCGCTAGAAGTTTTGACAATGTGCATCAGACACTTAACCGATATGATCTTTGCGACTTAATGGGAAAAATTTATACATTTAAGTAAACATTATCAGCGAACAGAACCAATTTCAGTTATTTACAAACAAAGTTACTATGCCTCAGGAAATCGTGTGGTTACTACTTTTGCGCTATCTTCTGCAACCAATAAATTAATAACAAAATCGGATAATCTTCTATTTCTGTCCCTAGCTTTACTTTATTGTAGAAGATGATCTCTGATTTGAAACTATCAAGTCTTGTACCTTTTTGACGAATTAATTACCAAGCTAATGCACTTCTATATTTCTAAGTCATGCGTCTAAATCCTCTTAGCTCTTACCTGGGTAGAATCAACATAAATGCTGGTGTGCCAAGTTCGCTGTATGTACCGTTATTATTAGACCAATATCATGCAGTGTTTCACTGTTTGTTTAAATGGAATAAACATTTGTTTACTCAAGCAACTATACTCAACTCTACACTGAATTCCTGGGATAGAAAGAGAAATTCTGCTGCACAGAACTGCGGACGCAATAAGCGGTGATATTGTCGAATGATTGAGGTTGTATTTCAGTATTTGATCGAGCGAGAACGGAGATAGTAGTGCACGCGTGGGAATAAATATCTTGTCTATACTTGGACTTGGAATGTTTGAATAAGTAAATTAGTTGACTATAATTAGCAAAGTATTGATATTGATTCTATTTAGTAGTTACTTTGTTTACCTTATGTTATGTCTGGAATTGGAATTAGTAATCACTAGTTTTAAAGAGGAAACTAGTTATAAGGGACTAGGCTATACACTCTGTCTACTCTACATACTAACCTCAGTTTAAATTTTTTTATTTTTTCATACTTGAAATTTTAATAAAATTCATAGACACAGTGTCTACTTCATTTCTTGATTATTAATATTACAAAAATTATAAAGGTTTATTTGAGATAAAATATGATTGTAAGTTTGCGCTATTTAAGAAAGATATTTAACGCTTTTTTTAAAAATAACTAAAACTATCAAAAAAATCTGACATATACCTACCTAATGCACAACTCAATATATTTACTTCGCAGCCGTTATTCATAGCAACGCGGCCACGAAATGTATCGGTATAAAAATGTTTCACTTTGCGGCCTGAATTGCGAACGTAAATGTCAACTTTTTTGACAGTTGCGCATTTAAAATATGCAATGCATAAAGTCTGATTTATAAATTTGACGTTGTCGTTGCAGTTCACCGTTGTCGTTGCCGTTCAAAGTTAAATATTAGAAAAACATATAAACTCCGTTGACGCTACTGTTTTAAGTTTATAAACAAGACATACGTTTTTCTAATATTTAACTTTGAACGTCAACGACAACGGCGAACTGTAACGACAACGTCAAGTTTATAAATCAGGATTAACTCTTTCTTTCTTCATTCTGCTAGTAAATTATAAGTAGACAAAATAAGTATGTACCAAAATGTATTAATTAAGTATCATATTTTTTTACAGGTTGCGTTAAGTTATGTTGTAACTGGGAGGTCTAAAAAGTAAGTAGGTACAAAATATAATTTTCTATTATATGTATTATTTATTTATAACATTTAAGAAATATATACTTATAATAGAAATAAGGATTCCAGTATTTAAAATATCCGATGTTTTATAAGCGATTACAATTTGCAGAGTCTTAACCTCATTTATATATAAGCATTTGGTTTTAAAGTTGAGATTTATGTTTACGTTCAAGAAAGTTTGAATACATCTAACATTCACAATACTTGCAAGTAAGAAGTGTGAATGCTCGTATTTAGTTATATAAAATTAAGCTACATAAATTAATGCAAACCTTAAAACTAAATGTTTATGTGAATGAGGCTTTAAGGAATTGAAAAAATAAAGTAGTATTTATAAAGTTTTTTCGTTAAAAGATAAGTCACACTGTCACACATTATGTAAATTAAATTTTTAATACAACTGTCTCTTTTGCCTGTACACACAAACATAGGTATTTAAAATCTTTAATCCAAATAATATAATACTTGTTTTATATTTGAAAACTTGATATTATCTAATCGAAGCCTAACAATGCAGCTGCGTGTTTACTAATTTGGCACTAATCGCATCTTTCTGTGAATTTTCAATATTTTGGTTTCTGAAAAATAAGTATCCGTGAAAGTTGGTGAACTGGCATGTTCCATGATTTGAAACAGTCGGCTTAAGGATTAAAATTATTCATGGAAGGATTGGTGGGCTTTCTGTTTTAATTTCCCAAATAACGAAGATAGTGAGGATAATGATCTTACTTGGTATTCCCTAATCAGCGTTGTCTTGAGATAAAACTTTGGCAGAGTTTTCTTGAATATCTGGCATGCTTGCGTGAACTTATGAAGAACTAAAATACGAAGTTTTACAAATTATATTGAAATTTCTAAAGTTGATGATATGTAAAGTTACAAGTTGCCAGTAAAATTCATTACAACGAGAGACGGCTAATTTAAATTGCCTTAATGTACTTTCATAACTGCGAGTGCGATACGCAATTTATAACAAAAATATTTTTTAACAAACAGATCTAGATCACTTAAAATGATAACTGATTGCCACACAAAACTACAATATGAATATTAAATTACATTTATTTAAATCTCTGCCTGGAATCTTATATAATTATGATGTTGATTTTATACCAAATTTTTATATGTGCAATTACAACTTGTATTGTATTTTTATTACTTTTCGCATCATTTAGCATAGATGTATTCGTAGATATAAATACGAGTATAAAGAACTCCGAAATTATAGAAACTAGACTTAGGCTAAAATTATGAAAGAAGCTCTTTCAGATTTTTGCTTTTGGTTTTCTTACTTTCAAAAGAGACACTTTTTATATAGACTTTTCAGTGTTACTTTTTTCTAATTCTTACCATTTTTAAGATACTCTTCAATTTCTAATGCGGAAGTGAATTGGTTTTAACATTACCTATTTTGTGTCTCTTTGAACATTTAAGGGGGCTTAAATCGCATATAGTCGGGTTATATTCAAAGCTTAATCGTATCATCAACGACAGCGATGTTAAAATAAATCAACAACTTTATCAATTAGTTGACAGTTTGCATATTATGGAAGGTTTTGATGTTATTATGGTTGTGTCTAACGTATTAAGTTCATAACTATTGAATTATAAGTATCTAAGGTATTATAAGTAACTAAAATAAATAAATGTTGCATATTAAAAGGTAATAACAGTTGATGATACGATAAAAAATATTATGTTTTACTTTTCCACTGTGTGCTATGTGTGCCTTTCAAAGAATCTGTAGTTGTTTGGATGCAGATAATAGTTATGTATGTAACAAGTACGGAAAATAGAGTCTTATAGCCAAATCCTTAGATTATATGAGTCCTCTAAAACTTAGTTTGTGTACGCATTGCAAACAAATTTTGTTAGTATTATGTTCTCCTTTGTTTAGTAACTATATGAAAATATTCTAAAATATAACTTTGAAATAAGATTTTGAAAATCGTAGACGATGAAACAATAAAAACACGTGTAAATATGAAAATAATTCTATAAAATGTAAATAATAGCTCATTGCGTAGGTAACGTCTTATTAATAAAGGACAGAATCCACAAAAATATTATTTTGTGGACTCCAAACACTTCGCAAAGTAACGATTTTAGAGAACAATACTAAAAAGGTATTTATTTATAAATTAAGGATATGTTTCGGTTTTAGAAAATAGATTTTTAAAGAATTCTGGTGATTTTAGTTAAAAATATATATTTTTTATAAAGTGGTAGAAGTATTTATTCCGGGTGAACATTTTATTTCTTCGGCTTCGCCCTATATTGTCTTTTGAACAAAATTGGTCTCTTCAAACATGTTTATACTGGTCTGCAGTTCTACAAAAGAGGAAAATGTATCACCCACTTTCATTTTACACATTCATGTCATACCTATAGGAATATCAAATATAGGTTACGTTAACATGTTTTGTTACATACTCGTATAAGTTCGTCTACGGAATTTTAATTTTTGATACTGCGCATCCGTAACGGATCTGTAGTGCTACAAATTATAAGTCCGTATACGAAACTCTAATTTATGTTACTGCGGATCCGTATACGGATCTCTTATACACTTCCATTGATAAAGTAAACTTACAATGTTACATTACATAAAAGTGTATTTAATAAAAGCCCGAACATCCATTCAGCACAACAAATTTACCAGATTTATCCTTTTCCGAATAATATGACAAGACCATAAATTCCACTCTTCGACTTTGAAGTGTATTGAAAACGTGTATTCTGCATCTGGCACTAGCGGGACTAGCAGCCTCCCTCTTTGTCTTGAAACTTTGGCAAGTGTTGAACATTGCGCGCTGGAAGTTGAACAGTTGAAGTCGGTTGTGTATGTAACATGTGCACACACACACATGAGCCATAGCCTTCTCCGCAGCGACGCCGCTGACCAAAAAGAATAAATTCTCAAGACTCAGATTCCATCTCTAAGATTTATGTTTCATATCGGGGAGGGAATACGACGTGACAGAAAGTTTCGACACACGTGCAATGACAACTGGCAAAACGCGCATTGAGAGACGTCCGTGCTGGGATTTTTTGCTGGCAGTGGGAGATTCAAATTATATTATTATAGTTCGGTAATGATGGAACGGATCACTGTTTCGCCAGACCTGATGCTGGATTATTTTACTACCCATCCGTTGTCAAGCGTATGGAAGTTCTACTTTTAGAAACGTATAAGTCCGACAAAGGGACACTCGAGAATACCAACTAGTGAATTTCATGCGTTTCGTGGTTACAAACGTATACGCTTGGCTTTGAGAATCGAGGCCCTGGCTCTCACCTAGGAGACTCGGGTTCGATTTCCGGTACTGGAATTTTGAGCCTATAACATCAATCATGTTACGGAAATACTACAGTATGGTACTTCTATAGTATTTTTTATATCCGGTATGGTCTAGTCGAGGTCTAGTGGCTAGGATACCTGGCTCTCACCCAGGAGGTACATTTTTGTATGTACGGGTAGTTTGGACTTTTTCCAGTCCGGACTTTTTTTTGTGAGTCCGGACCAAATTTTTTTCGGACTTTGCCAGCACTATATTTAGCCGAATCGCTGGAATTGCGGCGATGGGATCATTTATTGTTTTTCGGTAAAAATCCGAAATATTTTTGCTTAATTATTAATTTAATCTTTATAGTTTTGTTTAATATAATAATATAAAAATCAATTTAAAGTACAATGCATTAATAATGTTGCCAAAATCGTGACGTAATCGGGTATAAGCCAATGAGAAACAAAGGCATCATAGATCTAATATTTGAAACGATATATAAACTTAGAAACATTAAAGTATATGTACCTATGCGCAAAAACTCTATATTCTCATTTTATTTTATATAAATAATTTTATTTTCTGTTCAGAACCAATCCACATATTTTTTTTGTCATTTGCTATTTTCAGTATTCATACAGGTTGGCACGAAACAAGTTTTTAGATGTTTCTGATTCATGTTTTATAACTTATAACACAATATAGGAACTAAGCAATAAACAATAATAATATGGAAATCATAACCCAATTCGCTATAAAACGTTTGACATTTAAAAGGACAACAAACATTCCGAAATGTTAACTGTTTTTTATTGGTTTGTACCTGATGACGTCAGTGTACAAGGGAAGAAGTGGTTGCATTTTAGACACATTTTGAAGAAAATTACTTTTAATAATTATTATTTTCTCTTTCTTGAAATAAATTTAAGAAAACATACGGAGTAGATAACTTATGCACAAAGTTGTGAACTATCCACACATAAGGTACGGTCAACTTTCGGGTAATAAAGGAGATGTTTGTGCTATTTAACTGGAATGTATACTTGAATACCTGACTGGATTCGAATCTGAGTTACCAAAAGACACAACTATAGTCGCTCACATTACGCACTCAAATATTATATTTTTTTACACTGGTCAAAACAAAAAACGAGACACTTGAGATTTGTCAAAATTTAGGTGATTTTCAAACCGTCATAACTTGGCTTCTATGCGACCAATTTGGAAGTTCTGATGATGCCAGGTAAGCTTGAAGTGTCCTCTTTGATGGTGTATGCGAGCTTTAATGTCCATCATTTTCAATCCTCTCCACCCCTGAAGAAAACAAAACTTTTTGTGAAAAAAAGTCCAACTTTGGAAGTGTGTACGGAGCTGGAAAATTTTTTTCGAGTCGATCAACCATCAAGGCGATTAAATTCAATCAATTTCTGTAGATGTCACCAAAAATGAAGTGTCTACGATTTTTGTAACCAAAGTTATGCGCGTTTGAAAAAAAAAGTGCATTTTGGGGTTTTTTCCACATAACTTGGATTCTTTTTAACGAAATGGACAATTTTTTTTGCGCAAAGAAGCTCTTTTCTGAGCGTGTAAGAGGGAACATGCTGGGTTAGGAATATCTCTATTTTTAGCTTAATTTTCAATCCATGAAAATGACTGTTGTTAAAACGTCCGCAAAAACATGGACGTGTTGATTCAATAAAATGTAAAAACAATTCACACCTTTTCCTGTAAATGACACAAAAAACGAAGTTCCTACGATGATTAGGCGCAAAGTTATGAAAGATTTAAGAAGACTATGCATTTTGGCTTGGTACCACCGACATTAGCGTTACCCGACGTGCACCACGAGGAGGTTGCCGGTTGGATTTTTTCATGGGTTGAAAATTAGGGTGGAAATAGAGATTATTCTTAAAAGGGGATAGGTATGACATTACAATGCAATTTTACTATGGAAAGTGTATGAAATAAATTGATTCTAAAAAGGGCGTAGATATGACATTACAATGCAATTTTACTTTGGAAAGTGTATGAAATGAATTGATTCTAAAAAGGGGGTAGGTATAATTTACAATGCAATTTTACTAGGAAAAGTGTATGAAACGTCAGGTAACGCTAATGTCGGTGGTACCAAGCCAAAATGCAGTCTTCTTAAATCTTTCATAACTTTGCGCCTAATCATCGTAAGAACTTCGTGTTTTGTGTCATTTACAGGAAAAGGTGTGAATTGTTTTTACATTTTATTGAATCAACCCGTCCATGTTTTTGCGGACGTTTTAACAATAGTCGAAGTACGATGTTTTTAAGCCAAAAAACGTCATTTTCATGGATTGAAAATTAAGCTAAAAATAGAGATATTCCTAACCCAGCATGTTCCCTTTTACACGCTCAGAAAAGAGCTTCTTTGCGCAAAAAAAATTGTCCCATTTCGTTAAAAAGAATACAAGTTATGTGGAAAAAACCCCAAAATGCACTTTGGTTACAAAAATCGTAGACACTGCATTTTTGGTGACATCTACAGAAATTGATTGAATTTAATCGCCTTGATGGTTGATCGATTCGAGAAAAAAATTCTCCGTACACACTTCCAAAGTTAGACTTTTTTTCACAAAAAGTTTTGTTTTCTTCAGAGAGGGGTGGAGGGGATTGAAAATGATGGACAATAAAGTTCGCATACACCCTCTTAAAGAGGACACTTCAGCTCAGAACTTCCAAATCGGTCGCATAGAAGCCAAGTTATGACGGTTTGAAAATCACCTAAATTTTGACAAATCTCAAGTGTCTCGTTTTTTGTTTTGACAAGTGTATAAATTTTTAGTCATGTGCAAAACTGTATAGGGTTAGAAACTAAAATATAAGACCACAAAAAACACAAAAAACACAAAAAACTTCACATACACATTCCAAAAAGTAGAAAATAACTACAAATTCATAACCCACCAAAGAACATAAACATTATTACATCTTCATTCCTAATAATTATTCACAATAAATAAATTCCAACGATCTAGTTCCGTAATACATCTGACAATATCTAACAATAGCTAGGTACTCTTTTCAAATGCAATGTTTGTACTTTGTAGATAGACTGTCTGAAATCAAATGATGAAACCTGAAACTTCATATCAAATTCGTATAGTGAATTATTTGAATATATCTCCCTTAAGGGCATGCTGATTACCAGCATAATTTTATTTCTTCTTATTCTCTTTGATAAAAATGTGACACTTATTTCCATATATAATTTCACTTGAAGCTGTTGAAATAAAGAAATATATTTTTCATTTCTTTCATTTATATCTTCAAAGACATGAAATAAATAAAATAAAGTTCTTTATTAAAAAGTCCATTGTACAAATGTACAAAATTAGAGCTATATAATATTATATTAAATTACCATACAAAACAATAGAATAAATACGTGCTTTTAACATGAAAATATGTCAAGTAGAAAGAATAACATTTTTATAAATTATATGTTTTTTTAAACAGTTATTACATCGTTCACTACATTTTACAGAAAATAGATTTTATTCTCGTTAAATAGACCATAATTAATTTACTCCGAGATTTATTCATTACACCTGCTTAAAATTTCGTATTTCAATGTGCAATTTTTCTTTATATCCGATGTCTGACATTATGATTTGTTATCAATAATTTTATACACAGATTTTATTTGATGATAACCATTCACAGGATTTGCTTCCAGTAACAAAATGGTAGATTTTTTATTATAGTGGAATCCAACCACTTTGACAGATTCATCTTGGTGCAGTCAGAATTTCAATCCGTATGACGACCTTTGAAAGCGGCAACGGAGAGATTCTTTATGCAACCAGGATTACATTTAAGACTCTCAAGTGGTCAGTTAGAAACACCCGAGTGAGATTACAATAATTATACAACTTTTACAATTTTAACGACAATCATACACTGCGGGCCGGGAGACTGTAAACACGAAACTCCGGGTAGGTCACTGCACCGACCGGCCCGGATGGGTTCCGGGCTACCCGGCCGGATTGTCGAGCTTCGGGCCGAGCCGGGTCGAACCGAGCCTTCTATGTCATTATAATATTATGATGGGCCTGGATCGAGCCGGGTTTAACATGCAACGGACTTGGGTTGGGCCGGGTCTGCAACATAGGAGGCCACGGTCGGGCCGAGCCTGCTAAATCATAGGATTCGGCTTAGGCCCGACCGGACCGACACTTAAATTAAATTTTAAGAAAGAACCGGTAATAAATATTATATTTTAAACATTGTAGGTAAGTCCGGGCCGGGCCGGGCCTAAAAACAGTCGAGCTTCAAACGGGCCGCACTTTTGTTTTATTTTTAAATTTCGGGTCGAGTTGGGCCGGTCCTAAAAACAATTGGGCCTCTGGACGAGCCGGGCTTTAAAATACGTCATCACATGCAAAGAACTGTGCCGTGCCTAAACTCGCGCAGCTACTGCTTCGGCATTTATATTATGTATATTATGCCTTTTACCCAACTTAGGTACATACTGTGAGTCATCATCCGTTACCGTGTGTGCGGTTACCAACTATCAATTCTCGGGTAGGGAAGATCGGGGTTAGTTGTGACAATTTTTAGAAAATTTATCATAACGTGTTATTGGGTACAACGATTAAAATGAGTTTGTTAGGATTTAATTAGTAACTTGTTGCCTATACACTATGATATTAATTTGGATGCTAATTAGGTAATAGAAGAAAGTAGATGAAAATTGTTGATTTTCAACATTTGGTAGATTTCACAATTTACCCCAGCCTCCGGGTAGATTGTTATAGCATACGGGGCAAAAAGTTTCAGAAAATGTGTTGACCATTTTAATCACTCATTTCTAATTTTAATCAATGGAATCACTTTAATTAGTCAGTCTTCAATGTTGGTTTCTTTTTCTGATAGATAACCAATGATCAATTTTTCTGATGTGTCTGTCAGATTTGCTGATTTTCTTGTCTTACGTGTGATCTTCTTTACTTTTGGCACAGCTTTTGGATAAGGTGTAGGTATTAGGTAATTATTTTATGAGAAAAAATTGCTTTATCACTGTTGAGTAAGTTCTTATCCTGAAAATAATAAAAATTTCTGAAAATAATTCAAAACTTTTAAAAGAGGCAGATTTACACGCGTAACAATCTGTCCCATTCGAATGTAATTTTTGCTCCAATACAAATATTTGAGGTGAAATAAATAAGAACTATGCAATTATTTTTAAATAAACAATGTGATTTCATAAACAGCTCGAGTTATGTACTATACTTTATATACGACCATTATTGTGCAATCAATTTTTTAAATCATTATAGTAAAGATATGTATTTTCTTATAGTGAAAATCACAAGTTTTGGCAGTATGGCAGAGATAGGCAATGTTATTCTTATGGAGATAAACTCGGCCTTGTTGCCAGTTTTACACTTACATTGTTTCATGGTACACCATTCAGTTTTCATGCTTTAACACATTTAGTTTGCAGTGTTAAATTTCATAATGAAATGTTAGTATAGGGTTGTAAATCTTATAGCGGTGGAGTGATCCCGATGGGAAAAGAAGCCAGCAGTTATGAAACAGTTTAAAAATATTATAAGCTTGATTTCACATTACTTAAGAAATGATATAATAACTATACCTACTCCTGTAATCTTATTTCAAGACATATACTAATTACATTTCTGGTAATGTATTTGTAACTACCATCTAATGTAATCCCAACTAACATAGTGCCATAATATGTGACGCATATTCAAAAATTTCCGAGGAAAAATGGACAATTTATGATAGGCACAATGTAAATGAAGAAAAAATGATTTTGGGAAGCTGATATCGAACCTTTTATTATTAATCTTAATGACGCAAGTGACGACAGTGATACTGAAAGCGATGAAGATGTGACGCATGAGTTGTATGTTTGAGAACCGCTGCTACGCTTTACCTGACTCGAAGTTTAAATGTAAACAGGTCCAGGACCTTACTTCAAATTTTCAATGTACTTAGTATGTGATATTTTTCTTTAAGTTTGAAATTCTATTTTATGCTATGTATATAATGACAACATTTGTTCATTAATTGTTATGTCTTTTAAACAACATGTATATATTTGTATTACTCGCCATTTGTGATTTTGACTTGGCCGTCTTTGGCTGTGTTTATTTTATTGTTACATTGTTATCAATTTGTTATCAAAAAAATAAAATAAAATTGTATATTTATATTAATTTAATATTTTACTTAATTATGTACCTATCCTTCATATTAAACGAGAAAAATTATCAGTAAAGAGGGTGAGAATAAATTGAAACACTGGAGAATTATTGTATAATTTATAGAATTCTCGAATTATATTTAATTAGATTATTTTTTGACTTACAAATTTAATTTAGAGGAACCAGAGTTTTTTCTCTAAGTAAAAGATTTTAAATTGGATGCATATCAATTGATTACTTATTAATGTATTCTATGAATTAAACATATTATTGGTTTTGAAAAACATCAAGAAATAATCAGCATAATTTATTAAAAAAACAAGTAAGCGAAAAGCAAACAATCCGCCTCTGGATTCTCCATCTTTGTCTAACACATTACTCTTATGGGATACATTTAGCAACACTGTATTGCTATCTCTGCCACACTGCCAGAACTTGTGATTTTGAGTATAGAACTAAGTAAGTACTAGAATTGGACGGAAAAATTAAATTCTATTATTTTAGGATATTTATTAACTTACGTAATACAACGATTAATTTGGTTATCGACTGTAGGAATAATGGGAAAAAACAACTATTTGGCAGGCAGTCTGTAAATAAAAGAGTTATTCGCTTATTTTGTATATTTGCTTGACGTTTCGACCTTATTTAGGTCATCCTCAGAAGCTGATACAGTGTAGACACTTGAATGTTGTGATATAATAAAGAATATTTTAAAAACTATTAAAAAACACATAATTATAGTATTATATACATAAACACCGTGAACAAAAGATTTAACTCTACCTTTTTGCTTGCCCAGCTTTTAACTGTCACTTGAATGAAAATGGATGCCATATTGTTTTAAACTGCAGCGTTGCCCATAGTGTGGAACAAAAATAACTAGCAACTAACCACTAAATGATTAAATTGGGACTAATTAAACTAAAACAAGAACAACTGAAACTTATTTTACAGAATATTTCATGCTTTCTTCTTCATGGCACTGCTTTAATTCAATACTAATTACTATATCTTGCCAACATAATTTCTATAAATCAAAAATTCCCTAACTGTGCGATCGCACGATATTACGCACAGCTGTGCGTAATGTGAAGCTTACACAGTATGTGGGCTGTGCGCTTTTGCTCATTTACACTAGTGGTCGTAGATAAAGTAACAAAATTAACATAAATCCAATAAATTATCTACAATATGAGACCAAAATTACAAAAAAAATAAAAGTTGCAAACATGCTGTCATTACGTCCGTAGATTAACTCAGTGACTACGAAGACGCCACTAGATCGTTTGTGTCTTTATAGTAGTACATCTCTAGTCTTTTGTATTATCTGTAATGTGCCCTGTAACAACTTACCCCCGTAGTAACCATACCCGGTCAGATAAACTGGAAGTGTATGTGACTGGATTCAAACCTGAGGTCAGAACTAATTAATTTTAACCGTTAATATTAAAATTACCGTTAACCAATTATCTATTTTATACCCTAATCTGATTATTCTTTAATTATCTTTGGCAATATTTCAGACACTTTCTTATAAGTAAAGTATCGTACGCAGGTAGAATGTTTGGTGCTCTTGCTCTGGCATATCAGAGGGATTATTTATGACATGTGTGGCGCGGTCCCTCGGCTGCTTGTCGGCCGCGTGATAAAGTGTGGAGTCGCTGCACCGAGACCGGGAATTCCCGGTTTTAATTTGTACCGGTATACCAACCGGTTACAGCGGAAACACTGCTGGGAGATGTGACGAACAAGAATTAATTGTGAGGGAAAAAGAAGTGTTGCAGTTGGTAGAAAGGATTTTAATTTAGTGCCAAAATAGAGTTACATGCAATCGAAACAATAACAAACTAACTATTAGTAAACGGAATAGATATACGTGGTGATACCATATTTTGGGAAAATGTAAAGGGCATTTTATTACATGACGTACTAACTGAACATGGAACAGATAGAAATTAAGAAAAATTCGCAAAATAAGGGTACTAACTTATTTAAAGTAAACTATTCGAATTGTAGGCCTTAGGAATATTTTTTGTTTCACAAATACAATTTATTGTACGTTTCGAGTGCTAAACGCACTCATCATCAGCATTTTATAATGATTGACAAATTCAATTAATTTATAAATAAGTTGCAATGTTACATTATACATCAATGGTAACATTTTGTCACTCAGACAACAATGAGAATCATATTATAATCTTGAGACAATCGGCGTAATTCTTCAGACGACTGGTTTAAGTACACGACGCAAATCGGAGTGATTTTTACGTCGCTAGTGCTTTAAAAGCACTTGTACATGTGTCATACACTATTTTTTTTTTCATTTGCATCGTAATTTGAAAAATAAAGCTGGAAAACAGCATTTTAATTTTGATTCGTTTTATAAAGTACATATAGTATGTGCGATGTACCTGAGATTAGCCTGCGAATAACGAATTTGATTCTGCTTATTTGTAGCGTATGAAGAAGGGTTTAATCGAAACTGTTTTCCAGTTGAAGGCATGTTTTACCTTACCGTTTTTAAAACTTATCTTTAAATAATTCTGTTGTTGTTTATTGATTTATTTATAAGCTAATGAACAGAGGTTAGTTCACTTTCTTGTGTATATTAAGGTTAAATTATATAATTAATTGTTTTATTTTCTGATGAATAATCTCTATTTACTAATTACTGCCAAAAAACTTAAAATGTCGTCATGAAAATTAGATGCAACATAGGTACAACGTATAAGTTTGATAAAGTTTTCTATAAGTCCCCTATAAGAAGCATCTCAGTGTGACTGTGACGTGAAACTGAAAATGCTTGTTTACAAAGTTAATGAAATATGCAAGTTTAATTTGCTCTATCTCTATGTCAGTAGTGAGTTGTGTGAAATTTTGAAAAAGTTAATAATGAGGAATGGTAAGTAGCAGAGCGAGCATGTTAGTACGTCGACTTCGGCTTTGTTTAGTAAAATAATATAATATGTAGAACCAGGTCAAGTCAAATGAAGTTCATTAAAATGAACAATACTCGCATTCGTAATTAATATTTAAGTATCATTTGTTCCGAGATTGCTTTGTTCGCCTCACTTGTTATTGTTGGACAAAACACGGCCGACAGAGACGAGTCTCCTCACGTCAAACATAATGAATGACTTTATGTTATTTTACTAACTTTATGTTTATTTATTTCCTCGAATTTTCGAACAGTAATTGGCTGGCTGAGTAGAAAAATGAACCGTGCTACTAATACAAGAGAACAACATAAAGTTTTTGAACAAATCATCAATTTTCCGCTAAAGTTATTTCGTTCTATTTTCTGAAATATAGGACGGTAAATACATTTCAAATATATCGCTTCTCAGCACTTCAAACTTCTAGTAGAGGAAACGGAAAAATACAAAAGTCGTCAGTCGAGCAAAGCCATTTTCATTTGCAATAATTCCATTTGTTCATTCTTCCATCTTCATTTCAACTCGCCAGGGACTATATTTTCCACCAGCTCTAATTATAAATTTCTTTTCTAAACGACAAACGTCAAATGAACAGTTCATTTCAAGTTCCGTTAATTCTAAATTCACAAAATTGACTTTGTCATACGTAGGTAGGTAGGTACTTTAAGAAACCGATCCATTCCGTTGTGAAAAAATTGAGGACAGCTCGCAGGAAATGCATCTATTTTCTAACTAAAATAATCTAAAAGAAAATAAGAAGTAGTTGATTAAATATAGATTCTATCTACGATTAAATAAACTCTTATTACATGTTTGTTTTCCGTCATTTAATGTGATAAAATATTCAAAACGAAATAAGCAGCTCGCTTTTAAACAAATAATAGTTATTTATGAATCTAAGACAAAAAGTGAAACATTAAGATACAAGGAAGTTGTTCACGGCCGAGGCGTCTAGATGAGGTCGAAATTACTTGTGAATACTGAGAAGGTACGGTTTACTAATAATAAACTATAATAATTAGATAACGTTAATACTAATTTTAAATTCACTACAATACATAGTTGCAAGGGTGAATGGCCGTGACGGGCTGTGCGGTACCTGCTAGTGTAATCGGAGACGCACGTGCGACCCTTAAACTACGCACAAAAAACTGTTAGATCTGAAGTGCTTATGAGATGGACTCTTTCCGTGTTTTGTTTAGTTTTCGAATGTTAATTAGTTTGCATAACAACATTTCTCACCCAACTAACCCAACCCTTACGATAATAAATACTGGTGTTCCTCGGTCGTTCCGTGTTTTTTAGTTAGACTACGATCTTGGAATGTTTATATTAACAAACTCACATAATTTACGTAACCCTAATAATAATAATCCTCTTAGATAGTTTGCCACGTTTGTTTAGTCTAAAGTTTGGAATTTTAGAATTATTAGATATTCACATATTTGACCTAACCCTTATAATAACAAATACGATAGAACGGGAAAATATCACGTGAATATCACGTGAACACCACATGTACCAGGCGTGATCAGCGTGTGATCACCGAGAACTAGAGAGGGGTGCAGAAGGAAATTTCGATATATAAACCGCACATTTTGAAGCAATCAGGGAGTCCACTCCCAGACTTCAATGTGAGGTTACTTGTCTACCAAATAAGTAAGTTCACAACCCTTACCTATGAGCGCTATGGCTATGCCAGGCTGTTCAGACCTCAGAGCGCTATGGCTATGCCAGGCTGTTCGAATCCTTACCTATGAGCGCTATGGCTATGCCAGGCTGTTCGAATCCTTACCTATGAGCGCTATGGCTATGCCAGGCTGTTCAGACCTCAGAGCGCTATGGCTATGCCAGGCTGTTCGAATCCTTACCTATGAGCGCTATGGCTATGCCAGGCTGTTCAGACCTCAGAGCGCTATGGCTATGCCAGGCTGTTCGAATCCTTACCTATGAGCGCTATGGCTATGCCAGGCTGTTCAGACCTCAGAGCGCTATGGCTATGCCAGGCTGTTCGAATCCTTACCTATGAGCGCTATGGCTATGCCAGGCTGTTCAGACCTCAGAGCGCTATGGCTATGCCAGGCTGTTCGAATCTTTACCTATGAGCGCTATGGCTATGCCAGGCTGTTCAGACCTCAGAGCGCTATGGCTATGCCAGGCTGTTCGAATCCTTACCTATGAGCGCTATGGCTATGCCAGGCTGTTCAGACCTCAGAGTGCTATGGCTATGCCAGGCTGTTCGAATCCTTACCTATGAGCGCTATGGCTATGCCAGGCTGTTCAGACCTCAGAGCGCTATGGCTATGCCAGGCTGTTCGAATCCTTACCTATGAGCGCTATGGCTATGCCAGGCTGTTCAGACCTCAGAGCGCTATGGCTATGCCAGGCTGTTCGAATCCTTACCTATGAGCGCTATGGCTATGCCAGGCTGTTCAGACCTCAGAGCGCTATGGCTATGCCAGGCTGTTCGAATCCTTACTTATGTTCAATTACTAACCACAGAGCGCTATGGCTATGCCAGGCTGTTCAATTACTAATCACCGAGCGCTATGGCTATGCCAGGCTGTTCAATTACTAACTACAGAGCGCTATGGCTATGCCAGGCTGTTCAATTACTAACTACAGAGCGCTATGGCTATGCCAGGCTGTTCAATTACTAACTACAGAGCGCTATGGCTATGCCAGGCTGTTCAATTACTAACTACAGAGCGCTATGGCTATGCCAGGCTGTTCAATTACTAATCACAGAGCGCTATGGCTATGCCAGGTTGTTCAATTACTAATCACCGAGCGCTATGGCTATGCCAGGCTATTCAATTACTAACTACAGAGCGCTATGGCTATGCCAGGCTGTTCAATTACTAACTACAGAGCGCTATGGCTATGCCAGGCTGTTCAATTACTAATCACAGAGCGCTATGGCTATGCCAGACGCAACACAATGATATAAGATTTTCACTAGCAACATGAAATGAGACTATATGGAATAAGTGTTTACTGTTAATTGTGTTAACACAAAATAGGAGTGCTCGGTCCAGCGAGACTCCTACTAAATCAGTCTATTGGCACAACAATAGCAATCTCAACGAGAGCGCTCGGTCCAGCGAGGCTCGCATTAAATAAAACTATTGGCACAACAATAGTAATACAACAAGGGCGCTCGGTTCAGCGAGGCTCGAAATAATACAAACTAATAGGTAACACTGTTCCCAATTTTGTAAAGTAATTTGTAAAGAAAGTTTATTGGAAATCATTGTGATGAGTCTAATTACTCTCGTACTCTATCGAGGTTGACGTAGTGGGGTACGAGGGACTTTTATATAAACGATAACCTTTTTGTTTAGAGCATCCTCTCTTGAGCACTGCCGATCATCAGTGATAACAGGGTTAGCCACTACTTGTTTGCACCACTCTCTGCTTGAGGTTTTGTCGTGGTTTTCCTCTTGCTATAAAGGTAAATGCCAGGGAGCTTATTTATTCCACGATTGAGTGTTCGAACCACTCTAAGACTATATAACACACATATTATAAATATTCAATCGATTTTTACGTATTTAATAAATGCATAAGGTGTGACATTATTGCCATATCTTTTGGAGTGTAATAAAGACTTTCATTTAACTATGACCTTACCCGATTCCCCCACCATTGACAGTTACTCTACATTACGGCCCTGTATAGGTTACTTATTAAATTAAACACAACGTAAGGTAAGTAAAGATTGTTTATACTAGACGATCGCCGCGTTACAAAATTGGTGCCGTGACCAGGATGTAGAGTTCCTTTAAAACTGTCAATTGGGGGAGAGGAAAGGTCGTCGAATAGTTGAATGAAATATTAATTCGGATTTGTGCTATAAAGGTGATAAATTGGAGTGACAATGCCGAAGCGTGGAGCCGAAAAGGAAGGTGGTACCAGTAATGAACGTCCAAATCCAACGCCTGGACGTCCAAAACAATCATCTATAGCTGCATTGACAACTATTTTACAAGAATGGAAAACTGAACAAGCACAACAACAAAAGGAGCATCAACTAGCGGTGCAACAGGTGTTCAACGATATGCAACAATCAATGTCAGCATTAGTGAACACCATTCACATTGGACCACAACAATACCAGCCAGCCAACGTGGACGAGCCACAAAATCAAAACGTCCCACTTACAAGTGAAAATGAAACAGTTACTCATGGGGAACCTCAACCCTCCACCAGCTCCGTGAGTAATGAATCAAGGTCCATGCAGTCAGCAATACAACCAATGACAACAAGTACCGGAGTTCCTTGGGTAATCAATAACTCAAATGACTTATTCCCGACTTATCCAGAAAAACCCAAGTTTACTGGAAAGGAAAATGCTGTGCGGTTCTTAGAACGATTAGAGCAATATTTCGCCAGGTTACATGTGTCACAGGAACTTCAGTTGGAGGTAGCACGGATATGTCTGAAAGAAGAGGCTTTTACTTGGTCAGAGGTATACAATGGGTCGTGGAACACCTATCAAGAGTTTAAAACGGATTTTCTGCACAACTATTGGTCCGAAGCAACACAAAATAAAATCCGCAACCAGATTAGTACAAATAAGTGGGACTCCCGGAAATCCAACATGACGACACATTTGGCTCGCTACGTTGGTTTGTATAAAACTCTGGATAATCCAATACCGGAAAATGTCTTTGTTTCGGACATGATCCGACATTTTCCGCTTACGTTACAGTCTTTGTGGAACACCACAGAAAAGTCTTCCATAAAAGAATTAGCTGACTTTCTTAGGCGACAAGAAAGTACCACGAAGCTAATTCAGGAGAAAATAGTCACGAGACAAGCAGCACCGATGATGGTTAATTATCGAGGAACACCACCTACGGACAAACCACGTTATGGACATCGTAGTCGTCCTTATACGCAAAGTCATAGAACCGGACCACACTCTACCTGGTACCGAGCTGTCCCACCAACCACCTTGAACAACACCAGAAAAGAAGAAAAGAAGGAAAACTCGGTAAGTAACAGTGTTGTGTCTACGCCGGGAAACGAACCAGCGAGGAACTGAACGTCCGGCAGTCCCTCCGCGAATTTATGAACTCGGGCGCCAGGGTCTCAAATATCAGCTTCCGCCTCCTATATCGCATGGGATGGCGTCCAGGTCTCGGTCTCGGTAAAACATTACAGGGAATACCGGAACCCGTAGAAATCAAAAGAATATCACAGTTTCAACAAAATAATTCAAAAGAATCCCGTACAACTACTGGATGTCACAAATCAGAAAAATTCGTACGATCCATGTATCCTGATTTCTTGGAAGAAGAGGACCCTCAGCCACCAGCAGAATCATTTCTACCTGAAATCGTACTTTCTACGGAAGTCGGTATGGTAATGGCACTAGTTGATACTGGAAGTGAAGTCACTTGTGTGGCAGAAGACGTATGGAACAATTTGAGGGCACAAGGATTCCAAGTTCCCACATTACCAGTGACTTCAATTCAATTAAGAGGAGCGGTTGGCCAGCGTAGTCAAAATATTACTAAGCAGATTCTGTTGACCGTCAACATCCAAAACAAAACTTTTGAACTTAGTTGCCTTGTTGTGAAAAATCTCATAAGGCCAATTATAATCGGAGCCGATTGGATGCATCAACACCAGGTACAAATTGATTTTGTTTCCAATATGGTATCTTGTAATTTGGGAGAAGATATTATAAGGATACCATTCCAGAAAAGACACTTTAATGTCAAATGTCTAACGACGACATTATTAGCAAATAACACAGAAGTCGAACCAGAGTTGGAACTTCCCGAACAAAACTTCATGGAGTCAAAATTAAAAGAAAAGGTTCTGTCTACCGACCTGCCAACTATCGAAAAAACTAAACTATTCAAACTCTTATTAAAATATCAAGAGATTTTTTCAGAGAAACCAGGACTTACGAAAAAATATACTCATAAAATTTTACTAAAGGATGACATACCATTCGTAAGGAAGTCATATCCAGTACCTTTTGCCTTACGTGAAAGCGTGGAACAGAAGTTACAGGAAATGCTTGACATTGGGGTAATAAAAAGAGAAGCTTCAGAATATTCTAGTCCAATGACCGTAGTAAAGAAAAAGGATGGCTCGGTACGGATATGTTTAGACGCAAGAACTTTGAACGACAAAATGTTATCAGACTATGAAGCACCACCTAGTGCAGAAGAGCTGTTACAACAATTTCACAACACCAAATATTTAACATCCATAGATTTAACAGCATCCTACTGGCAAATACCGCTAAGCCCGGAAAGTAAAAGGTACACCGCATTCTTGTATAATGGTCGTAGTTATACATACCAGGTACTACCTTTCGGACTAAAAACTGCAGTGGCGAGTTTTTCGAGAGCAATGGATTTAATTTTGGGACCGGAGGTGAGAGAATTTACAACAAATTATATAGACGATCTACTTATAGCATCCCCGGATTTAGCCTCACATATGCGACATCTTGAACTAGTATTCCAAAGATTAAAAGAAGCAAACTTAACCGCCAACATAGATAAAACTAATTTTCTACAAAAGGAAGTAAAATTCCTAGGACACGTTTTAACTTCCGAAGGTATCCGCCCCGAACCAGGAAAAGTTCAGTCAATTCAAGATTTTCCAGTACCAACTAAAATTAAACATCTTAGAGCATTTTTGGGTTTATGTAATTTTTATCGTCGATTCCACCAGCAATATAGTGAACTCACAAGACCATTACTTCATTTACTTAAAAAGGGAGCTAAATGGCAGTGGGGAAAAGAAGAACAAGCAGCTTTCCAAACGGTGAAAGAATTATTTTTGGAAAAGGTAATGCTATCACATCCACAACGCAACAAAACATTTATCTTACAAACGGACAGTTCGGGATATGGTATTGGGGGAGTCTTGGCTCAAGAAGACGACAATCGTGACCAGAGACCTATTTGTTTTGCTAGCCGTTCATTAAATCATGCAGAAATAAATTATACAACTACAGAAAAGGAATTACTAGCGATCATCTACTGTCTACAAAAATTCCGTTCACATGTTCAAGGAATAAAAATTGTTATAAGGACTGATCACCAGGCCTTGACGTTTTTAAAACAATGCCGTTTACTGAGCGAGCGTCTCACCAGATGGGTCCTCTTTCTTCAACAGTTTGACTACGAAATAGAACATATCCCAGGCCGTGAAAACGTGGTTGCTGACACTCTATCCAGATTCCCGACTGATACCCAGGGTACTCATGAAAACAGAACACAAGAACCTATAATTGCTTTCCTGGCGGTAGAAGGATTAAAAGAAACCCGGCAAGAATTAAATGATATTATAAAAGGACAGGAGAATGACGCAATATTAGGCCCGATTAAACAATATCTAACAGAAAAAATTTCATCAGAGCAACTCCCGACTCATGTACGTAGAATAGTGAAAAATTTCAAATTATATAACAATGTTATTTTATATGTAGATGCATACCGGGACACCAGTACTCTTGCCATACCGAGTTGCAACGTGACTAGTCTAATCTCACATTATCATCAGGAGTTAGGACATTTTGGGGCTGGTAAAGTATATTCCGTAATGAAAAACACATATTATTTTCCAAGCATGGATCGGACTATACGCCGAACCGTGGGCAAATGCGATTTATGCCAAAAAACAAAATGGCCAAACCGTTATTTCGAAGGACCTCGACAACCCGTTTTAGCTTCAAAAGTCGGAGAATTAGTGGCGGTGGATCTATTCGGACCACTGCCTCAGAGCCGTGGTGGTGTGACCTATATTTTTGTGATGCTTGACATTTATTCTAAATTCGTTAAATTATACCCGTTAAAGAAAGCAACCGCGATTGCATGTGTGAACCGTATTATAAATGATTTCATACATATTATCAAACCTGAGCGTATCTTAAGTGATCACGGAACACAGTTCACATCAGTTAAATGGAAACAAACATTGAAAAACGCCGATATTAAATATCATTTTTCTTCAATACGACATCCTGCCTCTAACCCATCAGAAAGAGTAATGAGGGAATTAGGCAGGATATTCAGAGCGTATTGTCACCAACAACATACAAATTGGGCGTACGTATTAAAAGACGTTGAAGATTGTTTTAATGCCACCCCTCATTCTAGTACTGGTCATTCACCGTACGAAATAGTTTTTGACAAACCACCACCTAGAATTTTAGACACCGTGTTACGAAAATTATTACCACCAATAAATTTTCAAAATTTACCTAAACAAAAATTTATTCTAGATAAATTGGAAAAAGAAGCAGAACGCAGAAAACAACAACAACCCGAACATAGGAAAATCGTATTCAAAATTGGGGACCTAGTACTTTTAAAAACTAATCCAACATCTAACCTTTTAGAAAAAATTACCTCAAAATTTTGTTTATTATACGAAGGACCATTTAAAATAATAGACATACCTTTCCCTAATGCCTATAAATTGTGGGACGACAATCGTAAAACTGTGAAAGGTATTTTTAACACGACCAATTTAAAACGATATAATAATTAATTCCAAATTCTTTTGACAATAGTTCTGGAAACCCAATAACAAACTTAAAACGCATAATAATTAAATATTATCTAAAAACATTTTTGCGGTCACTGGAATACAACAGTGTAGTTAACAGCGTGAACTGTTTTTGGGTCACTGAGACTCGCAAAGGAACGATTTACAGAAAAAAAAACTAAGTTAATGTAAACAACCCTCTACTCAATATTAAGGCACGCGCGACACTTTCAGTCTCATTCTAACCACCTGCTAAATTACAACAAAGATGTCTCGTCCAGCTACACCCGGTACCAACATCGATTGGAATAAAATTAAAATATTTAAAAAGCGGCCGATTATTAACATAATATCAAACGAGCTAATAAAAGCTGCAAAAATAAAGTCGACACCACCACCATTAATTGAAATAACCAATAAACTAAAAGAAAGTGAAGAAACAAACATACCAATTAGTGAAGAAACAATGAAAAATAATTATAACGTAAAGAACAGTGCCAAAGAAAAGGGAAAGAAAATTACAACTAAAAAACGAGTGAAAACCAGTGATCAAAATGTTATAAAGAAACAACAACAAGATATGCCACACCCACCGAAAGACAGCCAACAACAACAGGCAAGGCCGAAAAGGAAAAAATCGCGGGGTTCCGGTGCACGAAAGGGGTACAAAAACAAACGAGATACCTGGCGCCAAAATCAACTATGGAAGGGACTGTTTTAATTAAGTGATAGTGACAGTGAGTTTTAGATATATTTTTTAGTCATAATATTTTACTAGATTATAAATATTGTTACCAATTATATTATTATATTTTATGTACTCGTATATCCACATTATTATTCATTATATCCATTCATTACAAACATAGTGTTTGAGTTAAAACAAAAACCCTCTCCGAAAATCCCTTATAGCCTTCTTTTTCAGCCCAGCTGACGCAGTCAACAATGCAAGATCAGGTAAAAAAAAAATATACATTAGTTAAACCGACACTATGTAAAGATATTTGAACGCAAATTTAGAATCTATTCTACATTTACGTCTAAATATCTGGGGGAGCTTGAGAAGGTACGGTTTACTAATAATAAACTATAATAATTAGATAACGTTAATACTAATTTTAAATTCACTACAATACATAGTTGCAAGGGTGAATGGCCGTGACGGGCTGTGCGGTACCTGCTAGTGTAATCGGAGACGCACGTGCGACCCTTAAACTACGCACAAAAAACTGTTAGATCTGAAGTGCTTATGAGATGGACTCTTTCCGTGTTTTGTTTAGTTTTCGAATGTTAATTAGTTTGCATAACAACATTTCTCACCCAACTAACCCAACCCTTACGATAATAAATACTGGTGTTCCTCGGTCGTTCCGTGTTTTTTAGTTAGACTACGATCTTGGAATGTTTATATTAACAAACTCACATAATTTACGTAACCCTAATAATAATAATCCTCTTAGATAGTTTGCCACGTTTGTTTAGTCTAAAGTTTGGAATTTTAGAATTATTAGATATTCACATATTTGACCTAACCCTTATAATAACAAATACGATAGAACGGGAAAATATCACGTGAATATCACGTGAACACCACATGTACCAGGCGTGATCAGCGTGTGATCACCGAGAACTAGAGAGGGGTGCAGAAGGAAATTTCGATATATAAACCGCACATTTTGAAGCAATCAGGGAGTCCACTCCCAGACTTCAATGTGAGGTTACTTGTCTACCAAATAAGTAAGTTCACAACCCTTACCTATGAGCGCTATGGCTATGCCAGGCTGTTCAGACCTCAGAGCGCTATGGCTATGCCAGGCTGTTCGAATCCTTACCTATGAGCGCTATGGCTATGCCAGGCTGTTCAGACCTCAGAGCGCTATGGCTATGCCAGGCTGTTCGAATCCTTACCTATGAGCGCTATGGCTATGCCAGGCTGTTCAGACCTCAGAGCGCTATGGCTATGCCAGGCTGTTCGAATCCTTACCTATGAGCGCTATGGCTATGCCAGGCTGTTCAGACCTCAGAGCGCTATGGCTATGCCAGGCTGTTCGAATCCTTACCTATGAGCGCTATGGCTATGCCAGGCTGTTCAGACCTCAGAGCGCTATGGCTATGCCAGGCTGTTCGAATCCTTACCTATGAGCGCTATGGCTATGCCAGGCTGTTCAGACCTCAGAGCGCTATGGCTATGCCAGGCTGTTCGAATCCTTACCTATGAGCGCTATGGCTATGCCAGGCTGTTCAGACCTCAGAGCGCTATGGCTATGCCAGGCTGTTCGAATCCTTACCTATGAGCGCTATGGCTATGCCAGGCTGTTCAGACCTCAGAGTGCTATGGCTATGCCAGGCTGTTCGAATCCTTACCTATGAGCGCTATGGCTATGCCAGGCTGTTCAGACCTCAGAGCGCTATGGCTATGCCAGGCTGTTCGAATCCTTACCTATGAGCGCTATGGCTATGCCAGGCTGTTCAGACCTCAGAGCGCTATGGCTATGCCAGGCTGTTCGAATCCTTACCTATGAGCGCTATGGCTATGCCAGGCTGTTCAGACCTCAGAGCGCTATGGCTATGCCAGGCTGTTCGAATCCTTACTTATGTTCAATTACTAACCACAGAGCGCTATGGCTATGCCAGGCTGTTCAATTACTAATCACCGAGCGCTATGGCTATGCCAGGCTGTTCAATTACTAACTACAGAGCGCTATGGCTATGCCAGGCTGTTCAATTACTAACTACAGAGCGCTATGGCTATGCCAGGCTGTTCAATTACTAACTACAGAGCGCTATGGCTATGCCAGGCTGTTCAATTACTAACTACAGAGCGCTATGGCTATGCCAGGCTGTTCAATTACTAATCACAGAGCGCTATGGCTATGCCAGGTTGTTCAATTACTAATCACCGAGCGCTATGGCTATGCCAGGCTGTTCAATTACTAACTACAGAGCGCTATGGCTATGCCAGGCTGTTCAATTACTAACTACAGAGCGCTATGGCTATGCCAGGCTGTTCAATTACTAATCACAGAGCGCTATGGCTATACCAGACGCAACACAATGATATAAGATTTTCACTAGCAACATGAAATGAGACTATATGGAATAAGTGTTTACTGTTAATTGTGTTAACACAAAATAGGAGTGCTCGGTCCAGCGAGACTCCTACTAAATCAGTCTATTGGCACAACAATAGCAATCTCAACGAGAGCGCTCGGTCCAGCGAGGCTCGCATTAAATAAAACTATTGGCACAACAATAGTAATACAACAAGGGCGCTCGGTTCAGCGAGGCTCGAAATAATACAAACTAATAGGTAACACTGTTCCCAATTTTGTAAAGTAATTTGTAAAGAAAGTTTATTGGAAATCATTGTGATGAGTCTAATTACTCTCGTACTCTATCGAGGTTGACGTAGTGGGGTACGAGGGACTTTTATATAAACGATAACCTTTTTGTTTAGAGCATCCTCTCTTGAGCACTGCCGATCATCAGTGATAACAGGGTTAGCCACTACTTGTTTGCACCACTCTCTGCTTGAGGTTTTGTCGTGGTTTTCCTCTTGCTATAAAGGTAAATGCCAGGGAGCTTATTTATTCCACGATTGAGTGTTCGAACCACTCTAAGACTATATAACACACATATTATAAATATTCAATCGATTTTTACGTATTTAATAAATGCATAAGGTGTGACATTATTGCCATATCTTTTGGAGTGTAATAAAGACTTTCATTTAACTATGACCTTACCCGATTCCCCCACCATTGACAGTTACTCTACATTACGGCCCTGTATAGGTTACTTATTAAATTAAACACAACGTAGGGTAAGTAAAGATTGTTTATACTAGACGATCGCCGCGTTACAATACCTTAATAACACTTTTTGTCTCTGACATAACGTGCAAAATTTCGTTTCATACTTCTTCTTTTCGAGTGCCGTCCTTCATTTAATTATTGTATCCCATTAATATCAAATGACGGGTATATTTTTATTAAGAAAATTAGGTTAGGTACCCAGAAATGGTTTTGTTATAAGTCGCAAAATTTTACTTTAGCGGAATAGGCCTTTAAAGTTCTGTTTTGCACCGTATAAATAGTCCGAAAATTGTCACTTTAAGTCATAGTATAAATAAAAAAAATTTACAGTTCTACACGAATATAATAGTTTTTCTTTAAATTCTAGTTAGCCTTGACTACATTTTTAACCAATTAAATAATTTCTTAAATGTCAAACAAAAACATATTTTTAATTTGAATGGCTGACATTATAATGAGGTCTTGCAAAAAATTAACATGCCTATTTTATTTTTTAATACGAATATTTAGTCTTTGTAATTTTGTTTAATATACCAGTTTGCTTAAAATTTTGTTAATTATTAATATAAAAATCAATTTAAAGTACAATGCATTCATAACGTTGCCAAAATCGTAACGTAAACCGGCTACAAGCCAATAAAAAACAAGGGCACCATAGCTTATATGGTAGAATGGATGGGTCCCTGTGTCATATTAGAAACTACATAAAATAATAGAAAAATTAAAGTATAGGCCCAAAAACACTATAAATATATAAATAATCTAATATACCTAAATATAATCTTATATTTTCTGTTCAGAAGCAATCCACACTTCAATATTCAATTTTAGTTTGTCATTTTTTGTAATTTGCTATTTACTTTCTTATACACAGTATAAGTAAGTCTAGGAATCATGAAAAAAATCGATGTTGGGATTTTCGCGGAAATGCATGTTTTGAGGTTCACTGAATCTGTTTTGACCAATTCCGCAATGATGTCTGTGTGAGTGGATGGATGGATGTCTGTGTGTGTATGTCCGTATGTTCAATAACTCATGAATGAGAAAAGATAAAATTATGGAACTTGGTATTTATAATGTTTTAGTATAATGCGCAGAGCTGAAAAAATTTTGGTCACATTTCGAAAACCGGAAGAGGAAATTTTCTTAAAACATAACAATAAATTCAAATTATTTCAAATATGGAAGTAGCCAAAAAAATGTTTCAAATATAAAATTTAAGAAAAATTTAATTATATATTTAATCGTATCATCAACTGTTATTACCTTTTAACATGCAACATTTATTGATAATTATAAACAACATAATTCGTTAGTTACTTATAATACGTTAGATACTTATAATTCATTAGTTACGGACTTAATACGTTAGATACAATCATAATAACCACAAAACCTTCCATAATATGCGAACTGTCAACTAATTGACAGAAAAAATTGTTGATTTGTTTTAACATCGCTGTCCTTGATGATAAGATTAAGCTTTGAATATAACGCGTATATATGCGATTTAAGCCCCCTTGGATGTTCAAAGAGACTCGGTGTCACCTCGTCGCTTAGCAACATCTTCGATATTATAAATCGCATAATATTCTTGTTATATTAATAGCTATAATAAATACATTTCAATAATCATAGTTGCTTGAAAACAAATGATTGAATCAGCAATAGTATATTACAGTACAAGTGAAGAAACTAAGAATCAGTTTTGTGCACGAGGCGCAGCCGAGTGTGCAAAAGCACACATAGTGAGCGAATTCGTTTCTTCACAAGTGCTGTATACAGCACTACGCTATATATAGCGTTTTGTTCAATCCTACGAGAAGAATATTATTTAAACATTAAAACTTGCATGAAATTTGAAGTAACAAAGGTGACGGATTGCGTTGTTATGTTTCATGTAAATAAAAACAGTCGCAATTGTCAACAAACTGTCTTGAAAATCATTTATAAATTAGAACTGTGGCACAATATGGCACAAGAAAATGATGTCATTGTTTAAGAAGACCTAATTTAATAGAAAGAAAGGTATTTAAATAAGATAGAAAAATTCCGTCAGCGGATGTAGTCAAAAAACTTTAAAGTTGTGACAGAGGGAGTTATTTAAATGGATTTATTGAGAAGTATGTGCCCTCTTCATTAGGGTTACACATACCTATTTCAATAAATGATGTGAAGAAGTTTGTAAATTAAGATCTTGAGAAGGTATTTTTGCTTTTTTCAGTTTTCATTTAGTCTAAAGTCACCCTGTTTTCAATAAATATAAATTTTAATGTAATAAATGTTATGAAATATATTGTAGATTATTTCTAATATCGTAATGGAAGGTGGAGTGGGCAAAAGTAATTACACTCACTACTTTTGCAGACCCGTTACCATAGGATTAACTGGAATGAACAAAACAAACAATTTCAAGCATTGTATCCAAGTTAGAAATAACATATTTCAATAGTAGGATTGAACAAAAACTAAATAATATATTAAATACATTTCAATAATCATAGTTGCTTGAATACAAACAAGCTAAGTCAATTATGCCAGTTATTTTATTATGTTAAACGTGTCAAGTGCAATATTTATAAGAGTACACACAGTTGTGTATAAGAAAGTTGTGTGGTGACCACACCAGTTTTTTTTCACTTGTATTCATACAGGTAGGCATGAAACAAGTTTTTAGTTTTTAGACGTTTCTAACTCATGTTTTATAACACAATATAGCATCTAGGAACAAACAATAATAATTTGGAAATCATAACCTAATACTCTATGAAACGTTTGACGTTTAAAAAGACAACAAAAAACGTACTGTACCCGTTGACGTCAGTGGTCAAGGGGAGAAGTGGCATTTCAGCCGTGTTTTGAAGAATATTAGGTACTGTTAATAATTATTTTCTCTTTCTTGAAATAAATTTAAGAAAAAAGAAAAATACGGGGTAGATATTTGTTAATTTTATTTCGATTTGAACAAAGAAAATCAAATCGTGCAAAGCATCATTTTGATCATTGTCGTTGTGTAGAGAATAAACTTAAGAAAAAAGAAAAATACGGGGTAGATATTTGTTAATTTTCTTTCGATTTCAGCAAAGAAAATCAAATCGTGCAAAGCATCATTTTGATCATTGTCGTTGTGTAGAGAATAAATAGAGAATAAACTTAAGAAAAAATAAAAATACGAGGTAGATATTTGTTAATTTTCTTTCGATTTCAGCAAAGAAAAAAAATCGTGCAAAGCCTCATTTTGATCATTGTCGTTGTGTAGAGAATGCGGTGAGAGAGTATTTGCAGTAGCGTCTGGTGCGTAAATTGATTTATATGATTATTATAATGAATTGATGATTTGAAAAAATGAAAAAAAATGAATGTGGACGAAGGACGAGGAAAAGAAGGTTTGGTTAAGATTGATTGCTGCATCATAATGTGAAACGTTTGAATGAATAGGTACATGTTGTTAATTATACTTGTGGATTATCTGGAAAACAAACTAAAAGCGATAAAATGAAACGAAATAATGCTGTTGACAGTTTAATTCGTTTACTACTATGCTGAAGATATATATATATATATATATATATATATATATATATATATATATATATATATATATATATATATATGTCCGCGTTGTGGTGATCGGTACGTCATTAATTTCTGAACTAATAATAAACATGCATTATGTATACCTCTCTTTGTCACATGCATGCTTGTTCATTCGTTGATTAATGTTACGTCTGTCTAATATGTTTATCTCTTTTCCACTAGTATAGGTACTTAAATAGAGAACGATACATTTACGTCAAGAGAAATGCCAAACACTGATTTGATTATCATTTCAGGTTATGTTTTGTAGGAAATTTGAGAATATTCACAACGTTGTACAAGGAACAGAAACTACAAATAATAATAATACACCTGTACTCACAGCAGAAAGCATAACACAATCGTAAATTACTAAATACTAATAACCTCAAATAGAAAATTGCAAACATACCAGTGAATCGGAAACAATGGTTCTCGTTGTTAAATATGAAACAAACCCATTGCCATCAGAATTAAATTTTTAGGTAATTTATAATGATAATAGCATGAAAAATTATTACTACTTAATTTTTTTAATACATAATTCTTAATTTAAAGTTTATATTTACTTATAGTTCGTGAATGCCTGGTTAAGAACCTGTATGACGTCAATTAATTTTCCCCTGCCTAAAAAATTTATCCCAGACGAATATGTTTGATGACGTATCGGTATCGGTCACCACAACGCGGACAAACTATAAATACAGAAAGATGAAATACATTTCATAATAGTGCATCGCGCTGATAATAGATAAAAACTCACGACGCTTTATTTGACTTGCAACACACATGTATAACTGTATAAGTTTGTAAAAGATGCTTGCTAACCCTGTTTCGAAATATGACATGATTTTTTTGGGTAGTATGCATTAAAATAATAATCTTTACAGATTTACCATAACGAATATATTTAAAATACTTATTTATCAAATTATTGCTCTTCTTGCCAATTTAAGCCCCACATTAAATAAAAATATACGGCGCCTATGGAAATTAAATTATAACTGTACAGCCAAACAACAGTTACCCCTAAAATTCTAAGAACTGACCCGAAAAGCCTCCCTTTATTTTAAACTAATCAGTTTATCTCAGTTGTTTGACTAGTAAACATGTCAAGTGCAAATAATCGTTGTATCAAACCAAAACCCAGTAAAATGATATCAGTGAAACCAGAACTTCTAGAAAAGTTAAAGTGCAACGCTTGTTGTGGTTACTTATCATGTGGGCCAGTTTACGAAACAAGTGACAAAAAAAGAATTTGCGGACGTTGCCCAAATCCCGGCCAATCAACCAGAGCAGAACTTTACGAAACTCTTGCAGAAATGATGTCTTTTCCGTGTAAGAACAGACACCTCGGTTGCAAAGAAGAAATACCATTTGTGGAACAAAAATCTCACGATTTAATTTGCGAGTTTCTGCCTTACGAATGTCCAGTAACCTTAGATGGCAGTTGCGACTGGGAAGGACCTAAAAAGAAGATCCTAGAACACTGCGAATTACAACACCCACAAAAAGTGATTCTTTCAAACCCAAGTGCGATACGAAACAACATCGTAAAGAACAGTTTTCAAGTGTATTTAATTATCGCGTTTGGTGAGCTATTTCTGCTACATATCAAAGTCTGTTTACGCGAAAGAAAAGTGTACCATTCTATTCGTTACGTCGGAGAAGACACCGAAGCAAAATTATATTCGTTTAAAGTTGCAGTTTGTAGTAACCACGAAAAAATCACCAAAACCGGAGTGGTTGCACCGCAAGCCACCCTTAAATTCAGCATTGAAACGGGGGTAGTTATCAGTTTGGATAGTTTATTAGATGTATTTGGAACTGTTGAAGAATTTGTTAGCAAAATAACTGTTTATACGCGTTGTGTCAAATGCAATGAAGGACTTAAAAAGCTGATGTACCATGTAGAAATTGGTTGGATATGTTCCGAATGCATTCCAGTTCGTAGAGAATGCAAAAACCGATCAAAAGGTTGCCTATTTATCGACATCGACAAAAAATCAACCAAACATGAATTCCATTTTTGTGCATATTCCACCTGGTGCTGGGTATGTCGCAAAGACATACTGTTTTTGTCATTGGAAGAACATCGCAAACTTGTTCATGCAAGCATCACCTACAAGATCAACACCACCTGGACGGCAACTCTCGGCAATAATTGGCAACACTGCATCGTCTCCAGCCAGATTGGTAATCTGCTATGTTCGCATTGGTTGAATTCGTCTATGTTCCAATTTCGGGTCGGGTCGCCACTGGACAGTGAACAATTGGACAAGTATTGTTGTGTTGTTATTTTTATGAACCCTGAATCTGGGGAGAAGAAACAAACTACGGCTGAGGCGGTTTATGATAATACTCATGATTGGTTGATCACTATGGATAAAGATGATTTTTTGAGCTTTGTTTATAATGAGGAGTTTAATATTAGGATTAAGGTGTTTAAACGAGAGGATTACTAATTGTATTGTATTTATGTATAAGTTTACTTTTCTTCCTTTAGATATAGTTTAGTAACGATAAGTGATAACTTATAAAAATTATACATTTTTTTCATCTGAGTTATGATTCTCATAAATATCTAATAATACATTGTTTTCGCTACATGCTTAAGGACGATACAAATTATAATTTTTTTTAAAGAATACACTATCAAATAAATAATAAAATTAATAATTACAAGTGCTCTTTTGACATACCTGCAGTACAATATTTATTCATTTATAAAATGTTTTATCACTCCCACTATATTTTTAACTATTTTTAGCTTTATTATCGTTATTCTTTACCATCTTCATATTATTTGTGTATATAATAAAGGTACAAATTGTGAATTATATAAATGTAACATAGACGCTACTCCATTTTGTACAAGTTTATGTAACATATGAATCAATTCTTTTTAAGTGTCATATACAAAAATAAAATTCAGAATAAAAAATTATTCAATATCAATCAATCCAACTCCATTTTAAAACTAACAAACTTTTAGCCCATTGAACTCAAAGCCTACACTCCTACTCACCTATTTAAACTATTTCTTAGTTCGATAAACTAAAGTCGTTATAAACTCGTTATTTGTTCTGTATTTAAGTTAATTCTTGATTTAATACAGCTGGCAACAGTGTGCGAGCCCGAACTGTATGAAGTAAGTAATGTTGAGTGAGAAGGATAGCATGTAAATCAGCAAGTGTACAAGTTAATATAAAAGTGTAAAAAAGGCAAAAGATAAAGCATTTAGTGCATTTAGTTATAATATTGGTCCTAACGAGCGCATGTACAACAAAAGACGAACTGATGTACAACAGTGGAATTCTTTACTCTGTGGCATGAGTAATCATTAAACAAGCAACGTCAAGCATAAAAGGGAGGTTAACCACAAACAAAGGAATTGGCGACAGGTATAGTTATTTGTCCAACTAGAGAGGAAAGCGTTTCTTTTTCCCACTCGAGCTCGAAGTTTGTGTCACGAGCGAAGCGAGTGAGGCAATCGAGCAAGAGTGGAAAAAGAGCTTTCCTCTCGTGTTAGACACAACATTTTTTTCATCACATATTTAAAAACATTGTAAATGTAGAAGAAACACATAGGTAACTAGAAGTTAGGTTATAACGGCCATCTGTCAGAATGACGTTTGAAAACAACGAAATGCAGCCAATATGCCAAATTAAATTTATGTTGTAAAATCGTGAAATAGTAGAAAAAGAAAGTATAAAACATAATAATTGTAAAATAATAGTTTACACTAGGTATATCACTATAAAATCAGAATTTTCAATAAAATAATAAATTTACTTACAATTTCTTAAATATTTCATCGTAAAATAACACTGGTGGTAACACTGATTACTTTCCTCTCTAGAGAGGGAAAACCTACTTTCCTCACTATTTCGCGAGAAGAAAATTGTGTTTTCTCCGCATGTCGTGAAAAAAGTAAATTTCCCAATTTCATAATTTTTTTCCGTATAATATTGTTGTACGATGAACACTTTAAAGAAGACAAGAAAATCATTGAAATCACAATTATCAAGATTTAAAACATATGTAGAAGAGCAAAGTCAAGAAGAAATACAAGAATTGAAGGCTAGACTTGAAAAGGCTGAAACATTGTGCGATAAATTTGAAGATACGCAAACATCAATAGAAAATTTAGATGAAAATGAAGAAACACATATAAAACCCTTTGAAGACACAAACTTTGAGGTTGTAGCTAGAGCAAGACAGAAAATAGAGGAGAGAAGTAGTGAATTGAATACAAGTTCAGCGCAAGTTTAAATGCAACAACAGCGACAAATACAAATTCAATAAAAATAGAGCTACCAACAATAAAATTACCAAATTTTAGTGGAAAGTATTCAGAATAAGTAATTGACAAAAACGAAGATTTGACAAATGTGCAGAAACTTCAGTATTTAAGAGGTTCATTACAAGACGAAGCATTACAAATTATGAAGCTAAAATTCCATGTAATTATTATTAAGTTAAATTTTCGAAAGGAATAACCTTTCAACGCGGGTGGTATGTTATGTATTTAATGTATTTTTGATTCAACACATTTGTTGGCAACAGTAGCGAGCCCGAACTATATGAAGTTAGTAATGTTGAGTGGGAAGGATAGCATGTAAATCATCAAGTGTACAATATAAAGGTGTAATAAAAAGGCAATAAATAAAGCATTATTCATAACACTATTGTTATATTATTCTGAATTTTAGGCCAGTACCTAGTACCTATATTAATCAGGCAATAATAATTATAATAAAAATATCGTCTTTTCCTAATATTGTTAAATTATGAACTTTAATGTTTGTCATTTGTTTTACGATGTAAAACATTTGCAACTGTCTTGCATGTTGCAGTAATGTAATTAAAAAATAAAACTATAATCATCATTTTTCACTTGTAATTACTCGTACATGTATGAAAAAAAGTTAATATCCTCATGCAAGATAAAGCTAACTAAACCATAAACCAATTAAATAAAAGCATTCTTTCCGAGTCATTATCCTGGATTTTTATTCCTTTTTTGTAATGAACAGAGAAGTATAATAATTATTCGCAATATATTTTCCATTGTCGCGAGTCGCGAGTGCTAATTGAAACGGCTTGCACATAACGCCAGACTGTTTATTTATTTTTAATTCGTTAAAAGTGCATTGAATAGTTATATCTTTAAAGTGTTTTACAGTATTTGAATGCACTACCATTTTTATATTTCAATTTGAAATTGTATATTTCTTTTTCTACATAAAATACGTAAGTAACATTTTGTTAGATTTGTGCTTTTTGATGCTAAACAAAAATCATCAACAAAATAATTTGTATCTAGTGGCTTAATTCTAAACGAAAAACGTTGGTAATGCCATAACTACTATTTTGTAACCATAAATACGAATACCAAGGATAACATAAGTTTTGGCAGATCGATCATGCGAAGCCCCGATCGAAAATATTGTTTGTTCTTATAGTAATTTTGTGCACACTGCACACCTGTATATTTTATGGCCTGTTCTAAATTTATACCGTAACTATTAATAAGATAGGCTTATTAGTTTTAATTTAGTTAAGTAGGTAATTTCTAATTATAGACGAAAGGCTTAGATAGTGATTAACGATACAAGACCAGGAAAATTGCTTTTCTCAACGTTGCCAGGTTGCCACGAAAACTTCTTCCATCATTATCATTAAACGATTTTATGCTCAATTTTATAATTAAAAAATTGTCGGGAAGTGGACAAGGTAAGTATTTACCACCTCTTGGACGCTACTTCTAATTTCAGCTCATTTTTATGTGCTAAAATAATTTAAAATAACAAGTTTCATGTGGTCATAACTATGTCTTCTATACTTATTTTGTATGTATCTGTAAACTGCAAAATGTTTAGTTATAAAATTAATATAGGTCTCTGCTGCATTAAAAATTTTAAAAACATGTTAATAATCATAATAAAACTTCATGAAATTGGTCATTGTAAGTCATAACATTTAACATAATAATTATACATATACCACGATACAGATATTTATAAAAAGAGGTTAACGTGGCAAAAAACCTATTTCCATTTTTGGCTAGTAAGCAAATTTTTGAATGTTTGCTTTCTCTGTAAAAATACGCTGTAAAAATATACCTACCTATATTTTGTGTGTGTGTTAATCAACGGAAAATTGAAATATACTCGTAGGGGCCGTTCACATAATACGTCACGCACTTGGGGGGGTGGGGGGGTCCAGGATTTGTGACGAAATGTGACATGGGGGTAGGGGGGTGTTCATCATGATGGGACGTCACAAAAATTTTACTTATGAATTTTCAGTTAATATGAAAATAAAACAATTTTAGTTGTGACAACTTACAAATCAGTATAATACAAACATGTCTTTAGGAACACTTTACGGTGATGCTGTCGAATGTTTGCTGCAACGGAGTTAGGGACTTAAATTATGAAAGAATGAGTTATTATCATTTTGTAACATCGTGTTGGAAAAAGGCGTAACGATCTCATATCTATCATATTATAAAGCTTGTAAAGCATCTGTGATTAAATAAACTGATATAATTAATACTTATGTATTTATATAAATTTTCACTTCTTTCAAAATTTAAAGTTATATTTTTGTGACGTCACATGGGGGGGGAGGGGGTTACCGATTTGTGACGTAGTGTGACAAGGGGGCAGGAGGGAGTCAAAAATGGCCAAAAATCGTGTGACGTATTATGTGAACGGCCCCGCTTAATAAATTCACGTTGCACTACGTAAGTTAGTTAAATTATTTTATTTTAAGTTTTAACCAAAACTATATTAATGCTGTGGATTATCAATCAAATCGGCCAGTGGTTAGCTCAGCGGTAGAGGTTCCGCCTAGCATTCGATTTCCAGCGCAACCGACAATAATACCACTGGGTCCGAGTGGTTGGATTCCACTATAATAACAGCTACCATTCTGTAATTGGGAGTTAATCTTGTACGATGGTTACCAGCAAAAATAAAAAATAAATACGAAAAAGGTATCTTGTTTTTTTCTACTACTGTAGTGTAAAGCAAACAAAGGTCACAATCTAACAAATAAAGGCTGAATTACATTATACTTTTTTCATCTAGATTCATGCAAGATTTCTACTTCAATATTCCATCTGAGATTCGTTCGAGTTTCATACTTTATTTCCGAACTATCATAAATTCAGTCGGAAATATTCGGTTTTTTCCGAGCCAAATTTTTAAAGATTGGCCAAACAGCATGCGTAGACAAATCTAGTATGAATCTGGAATAGAAAAATTGAGTGAGGCGTATATTTATACACTAGAAAAAAATCGAACGGAACTCGAATGGAAATTTCTGATTTACCTACGTTATACTAGAAATGAGTAGGAACTTCTCGGATGAATCTCGAACTAGAATCTAGACGAAAAAAGTATAATGTAATTCAGCCTGAAGAAAGGGGATGATAGTTCAAATAGATTAATTTATGTTTCCCAGCAGCTAGCAGCAACAACGTCAACTTGTAGAGTGAATAATGCACCAAAGCCTTTAATAGTTCACACAAAACCAACTTTCTAACTTGTGGTGTAAGTTCTCTTTGTTTGGTGTCACACTAACTTTTCGACCTTCGACCAAAACCTAAATAAAACCGAACCTGATGCTCTTTTATTTACCACCACTTGATTGGACGAGAAAAGACTGTTTCGTCCGTTCCTAAAACAACCATAGAGGAAAATTTTTAGTTTGGAACTCAGTTTAAATCATGAACAAACAATTAATAATGGGCTACTTGCATAGTATTGAAAATTAGATTTCTATTACTATGTAGGTACCTAATGTTGTCGAAAACATGTAAAAATATGAATTTAATTTTTTTTTAAATACCTAGGTAGGTATGTTTTTTAGTAAATTGAGAAAGAAACTTTTTTGTGACGTCCTTATCTTGAACAGGATGAGAGAAGCATATTAAGAACGTAACAGGTCCATGTCAATAGCCCCCCCAAGTAAATAAATTACTGATTTTATGATATGCATAATATGTGCTCGTTTTGTGCTGAATTGTGCTGCAATAAAAATATTTTGTGCTCAATCCGTTCACGAGATATTCAAAGTTAAATTATGAGGGGCCAATGACATGCTCAGCCCCCCCAAGTTATAATTTTTAAAATTTTATTTCACAATTTTTTTGTGCTCGTTTTGTGCTGAATTGTGCCGTGTAATAAAAATTTTGTGCTCCTTCTAGTAAGTGTAGAAAGTGTATCTTAATAGGAGGGGCCAGTGACATGGTCAGCCCCCCCACCTCAACGTTTTAAAACTTTCTCGTCGCTATTATTTTGTGCTCGTTTTGTGCTGAAATGTGCTGTATAACAAAAATTTTGTGCTCCTCATATAAGGTTAAAAATGAGCATAGAAATATGGGGGGTCATTGACATGATCAGCCCCCCTCAACTTAATTATTTTTAAATAATTTTTTTACTGTTATATTGTGCTCGTTTTGTGCTGAATTGTGCAGCAATAAAAATATTTTGTGCTCAACCCGTATACGAGATATTTAAAGTTAAATTATGAGGAGTCAATGACATGCCTCATTTAAAAACATTAATTTCTTGATTGTTTTGTACTGAATTATGCCGTATAACAAAAATTTTGAAAGTGTCTTTTAATTTTTAATGGCCAAGTCAAGTTGACTGTCCCATTTAAATATTTATATAAAATAATTTAAACATATTTTTTGCGCTGCTATAATTTAACCGTAATTCAGAGAATAAAAAGTTTGGAAAAGCTAAGTTGACACTAGCACTAGCCTTTCCTTTAAAAAAATATATATAAAATTTTCATCATTATTTGGATAGTAGTTCGTATGCGCTCTATTACGCTTTAATATAATTTTTTGCGCTTTCGGAAGTAATCAAAGTAATTATTTATAATAATTCATTTATACTGTGATTATATCTATATTCATTTCGCTCTTATGCTCCGCTAATAATTTTTGGCGCTACCCGTATTTAGCAGTAATTCACCTAATTTGTTTGAAAAAGCGCGCGAAATGAGATCAAAACTAATAAGTTCTTATTGCAAGTTTTAATTAAGTAGATAAACGGTAAGTTTGTTTACACAATTGTTGTTGGAGGCTTAACGTAGGAACAACTGTTAATAAGTATTATATAATCCATTTTTTATAATCTGACTTAAAAACTATTTTACTTTTATTTTTATCAAAACTTTGTTATGAACTCAAAAATGATTTCGTCACAATGCGTAATAAGAAATCCAATAAAAGTATGTTATTCAATGAGAGGCAAATGATGGGATATGGAAATTTAAGTTTACTGTACGAGATACAGGTAAATCTTATATACATTCGAAATTCGTATAAGTGAATTGCAATTTTAAACTTGGGTAGAATAATATTTATTATGCTCGTACTGTTTTTATCTACGACGTTGCTTACGTGTTTATTTAATGAGATAACATGGTAATGATCTGGTAAGATTGTCTTTTATAATAACGAAACTCGCCTACGGCTTGTGAAATAAACTTATATTCTCTTTTGTAATGTCCATCGTGACCATAATTTTAGAAAATTTCTTAAATTATTTATTATACATATTACATATTTTTATTAGTTCTAAGTAAGTATTACGATTTTATTGTTTGAGCCAATAAGAAAGTTAAAAAGTTAAAATAAGAGTTAAATAATTTTTGGGTAACTATTTAACTTTTAATACACGCTAAGCCTCCAACAACAATAGCATAATAGTTATTTATGATTTTTTTAATCAAAACGTCAGAATTGATATTTAAAAAAATATATATTTTACAATAATTATTGATGAATGACAATTTTTCTATAAGAAATAATTTTATTTAAAATCAAAGCAAAAGGGTATATGCCTCCATGGGTAGATGCAATTTGACATTCAGCTAATTTTATTGACAAACAAAGCAAGGACTATCTATTAAATAATAAATAAATAAATAAGGGAAGGCTAATGTCAATCTTCTTAACTATAATAATTACTATGATTACTGTTGAATAAAAGAAGCTCTAAAAATAATATTTGCGGAGCAAAAGAGCGCAATGTATTTAAATAAAATGAAATTTTGCTGTCAAGTTAGCCCTTCCTAAATGGATTATTAATAAAATAAAACGTACCTATACGAGCGCAAAAAATTATATTAATGCGTAATACGAACAATACGTACTACTATCCAAATAATGAAGAAAATTTTATATATTTTTTTTAAAGGAAAGGCTAGTGCTAGTGTCAACTTAGCCTTTCCAAACTTTTTATTCTCTGAATTACGGTTAAATTATAGCAGCGCAAAAAATATGTTTAAATTTGTTTATATAAATATTTAAATGGGACAGTCAACTTGAATTGGCCATTAAAAATTAAAAGACACTTTCAAAATTTTTGTTATACGGCATAATTAAGTACAAAACAATCAAGAAATTAATTTTTTTTAATTATAACTTTGAGGCATGTCATTGACTCCTCATAATTTAACTTTAAATATCTCGTATACGGGTTGAGCACAAAATATTTTTATTGCTGCACAATTCAGCACAAAACGAGCACAATATAACAGTAAAAAAATTATTTAAAAATAATTAAGTTGAGGGGGGCTGATCATGTCAATGGCCCCCCATATTTCTATGCTCATTTTTAACCTTATATGAGGAGCACAAAATTTTTGTTATACAGCACAATTCAGCACAAAACCAGCACAAAATAATAGCGACGAGAAAGTTTTAAAAAGTTGAGGTGGGGGGGCTGACCATGTCACTGGCCCCTCCTATTAAGATACACTTTCTACACTTACTAGAAGGAGCACAAAATTTTTATTATACGGCACAATTCAGCACAAAACGAGCACAAAACAATTGTGAAATAAAATTTTAAAAATTATAACTTGGGGGGGCTGAGCATGTCATTGGCCCCTCATAATTTAACTTTGAATATCTCGTGAACGGATTGAGCACAAAATATTTTTATTGCAGCACAATTCAGCACAAAACGAGCACAAATCATGCATATAATAAAATCAGTAATTTATTTACTTGGGGGGGCTATTGACATGGACCCGAACGTAACCTGTGGTTGGACGTTTTAGCTTTCCGCACAAGCGGGTTCACTAGTTAAGTCGGTGCTATGGCTTACGGCCAGTCATTGGTTACAGCTCTTGCACTTCGTCACAGTAACAAAATTAAAAATGCAAGTAGCCCATTGAAATTAAAATTCTATTTGGTTTTGCAAAATGGTGACCGTTTTCATATTTTCATAAAAATGGTCATGCAAGTAGCCCATTGAAATTTTTTTATCTCTCATTTCCTGTGGTAACGTATTGCAGTAAGTATAGCAATTACTTAATTTAATGAAGAATGTATATATTCGAGAATGCAGTAATAATTTTTTTTTGACACACTTGTGTCTTCATCAGGGTAAATTAGTAGTTATAGACGTTTCAAATCCATATAGGCAAATTATTATAACAAGCAAATTATTCGTATGAATCAAGATTTTATGACATACGATATGCGTATAGATTTATACGAGTCAAATGTGTAAGAAAGATATAGGTACCTAGCTTATTTTGTGAACGTGGTGGATAGAATTTATCTGATATGACGTCACTCCTATATGAATTTAAAAGGTCTATAGTAGAGTTGTAAATCAATTTTACATAATAATGTTAAACAATAATTAATAAATTCTACATACAGTTAACTGTGTAGATTGGTCATAAAATAATACTTTTTAATAAAAGAAACCAAAAACCAACGGTGGAGATATCTCTCACTTAATTTAATGTTTACTGTGTATAAAGGTACCTACGTATACAAACTCTAATAAAATATTTATTGGTGAAAAGATTTTTGATAAGTTTATTTTAGCTTGAATATTTTTCAAACGAAAGTTAATTATTATTCTGCTTGAAATTAAATACCCACAGATGAAAATCAATTTAAATTTTGTTTGATCAACAGATTTTATATTCATTCTATATACCCACATGAAACGTAATTATTGGAAACTTTCCGTACCTACCTAATTTGAATTTGTAAATATATTATGAGGTAATGTTTAATTAAATATCTTTAAGATTTAAGAGTGATATATTTTTCTGAAAAAGTGGTTATTTCAATATATCATGTTTACTTTATTTATTCTTTGGCCATTTGAGGCGAACAGTTAATCCTATTAAAAACATATCGTTATACGCCACGTCACTTTATTTATTACTTTTCGATCTTTCGTTTCTTTCTTTACGGTTATTTCATATTTCAAATAGGTAATTGTTGCTATGGTGAATCAATAAAATTTATTGAAAATATAAATAGCAATTGGTTTTTTAAAACCGATCGCTCAACAAACACATACCAACCGTTCAGGTTCAACAAACGCGCATAGAGTAATATTATTTTGATGGCTATACCTGTCAAAATTTTAATAATAATCACTAAATTAATATGAAATAACTATTATTTTCCATCATCAAGATGAAGTACAAATTATTATGAAAATAAAGTAGGTAGGTTTTTAAAAATCAAATTATACACTAGCGAGCAAAAAATTGAGGTCAATTTAAAATTATATATTTTCGGAATTTTCTTTTTTCAGCTTATATTTGTAAATTTGAATTATAAAAAATTTGTTTTTTAAGCAATATCATCTATTTTGTTTGTTATCTGTCATGTATTAAACCTGTTTTAGAAGATTCATTTCATTTCAGATTTTAGACTGCAAAACATGATAATGTAAAACAAGAAAATCTCCATCCAAGTTTCATACTAGAAACGTCTTTTTTCGATTTAAAAAATAACTCCGGTTCTATTCCCATTCAAGTTTCATACTACACCTGCGCAGTAAACGCGCATTTTGCATTGCATATCGAAATCAACAACCAGAAGTGACTTCGGGGTCTTGACATCTTCATATTGCACCTATATTTTCCATAAAGTTTAATTATTTTAATTTTTTTTTGTTATTTACATTTTCCATTGATATTTTTATTTAATAAACAAAAATTCAAAATTTTGATTTCAAAATTTGGTGTTGGTAACATTGATTACCGGATGATCAAGAAACTAGTACAAAACTCGGTTGTGATTCTAAACAGAAAAAGTTTCTAAAATCTAGTTCCAATTTCTACCCGAAAAAGGGATAATGTAAAATAGGCTTTAGCACTATGTTAACGACTTTTCACTTTTATGAAAAAGCGTGCATTACATCGCTCTATAATTGAAAATTCATATTTCGGTGTTTATTTTTGTTTAGCATTGATTTTTCGCTATCGGTTGCATGTAGTATTTACTTGTAGTGTTTATTTATCAGGTCGTAATACCTGTAGATGCTATTGTTGTGGCAAGAATTGAAGCTTTCGTACAAGATGGCTGTGGAAAACGTGAAACTTCAAGAATTATTGGTAAAAACCGTTGTGCTGTACAAAAAGTCGTACCAACGCTATGAGAAGACTGTCCTGATATCCAGACGAAAAAGAGTCACCAGCCAAAGCGATAACCGTTTTCTGGTGTACGCAAGTTTGCGGAATAGAACTGTTTCTGCTGTTTTGGTACGAACTCAATTGAGTTAACTCCCAGAATTTACAGATGTAAATGAAAGGAATAGCATGATCTTCTAGTCAGAAGGCCATTATTTATGAAGACTTACTCTATGCGTGGTTGTAAACAGATTCTCGCTCAAAACAAAAACGATCTACCGCCAAAGTTGGATATTTTTAAAATTAATTTTTTTCCACATGAGTGCTATACGGGCGTCGAAGGGTTGCGCTTAAGTTTGCATGCATGACTTCGAGTTATAGCGGTTTGAAAATGGTCGAAATTTTTACGAATTTCAAGTGTTTAATTTTTTTCCGCCAGTAGGTATATATAGGTAGTTAGAAATATATTTTAGTCATTTAGTCAACTGAACAACTAGAAGATATAAATGACGTGTCACTATTGGCACTGCCACTCTATCACTGTTATAATCAATTAAATATTTCGTAATAAAAATTGTTAAACAATCATGGTTCATGGACAACATGATACTGATGTTTCATACTCTAAATTATAAATAATACTTTAATTTCTAAAGTACTACGACAGAACAATTTACAAAATGCTAAAAACTGTAGATAATAATATAATCTTTCATTTGAAATAAAAAATATTGCGATAAATTAATTATTTATCAAAATATTTAAGAAAAGTACTACTACCGATTTGGGAATTGCATCCAGAAATAACTGGGTTCTTAAGATTTGTATTTAGACGTTATATGTATATAAAATTTGGTTGTTAAATGTTTGTAACTTGTTGAGTTCTAGAACTAAAATACTTTATGCGTATTCTATGGAATCTAAAACGTGCATATCCACTCATTCTCGAAAATTTTGATCCATCACAATACCTCCCTTACAATATGAGGCGGAAGGTAAAAAGCGCAGAAATATGAATTTTCAACTAGAGCAATAAGGCATGCTAATTCATAAAAATCGTTAACACGGTGCTAATACATGACAGATAATAAACATAATAGATGATATTGCTCGGAAAATAAATTATTAAGAGTTTCAATTTACTAATAGGCGGAAAACAGAAAATTTCGAAAATATATCATAATTATAAAGTGACCTCAATTTTTTACTCGCTTGTGTATTTTTAAGACAATCTTGGCAACCGTAGAGTACTGAGAATAAAAGTATTATACTGAGGTAAATATTTTGTACAAATATTGAAATGGTCGCCCTGCTTGCTGTCTATAAGGTCGGAATAATTGAGAGTTTCCGTTGTTACTATTGTATATCTGTAATATTGAGAATGTAAAAAATGGCGTCCGCTGCAGATGATGAAGCTGGTCAGCTAGTTTGTTTACACTGTTTAACAGTTATTAATAGTGAAGAGAAAATAATAAAGTGTAGTGGATCGTGCGGTAAATCAATTCACCAAGCGTGCACTATATATAAATCTGCGGAAATTAAAGTCATAGAAAAATATGACAATATTAAATACATATGTGATGCGTGCAACAAACCAGTGTCCAATAAAACATCAGAGTGTGAGATTTCTGTATTAAATAAGAAAATTGAAGAATGTCTCACCCTTATTAAAAATCAGGATACCAAAATCGCTGAACAAAATAAAATATTAAATAAAATCATAAATAACATTGAGAATATAAATTCTGATAAAACCCACGATAAGTCAGTGGCAGCACCTACCAAAGCATCAAATTCATCTGTTACTTTAAACAAGAATGATAATGTACAAATTAACACCTTGGCTGAGCCAACTAACCAAGGTCAAGGACAGCGTAATTACTCACGTACACTCAGATCCACGAGCTCTACGTTGCCAAAAAGTTCCAAAACAAGCAATTCTAATAACATTGTTAATGACAATGTTAACACAAATAAAAACAACCCAAGCAACGGAAAAAACACTGAGGATGATTTTAAACTTGTACAACGTAAACCCCGGAAAATTTCAAGGCAAATAATTACTGGTACTTCAGTAGCCAGTTCAACTGAAAACAGCTTCACAGGGTACGTAAGGCTTGGGTTTTTGTATCCAAAGTCGCAGTGTCTACTTCTGCAAAAATGATAGAGGACTACCTAAGTTAAAAAACCACAAGTCAAGGACTCCAATTTACTGTGGAAGATATTAAATCATCGCGGGACTTTTGGCCCTCTAGTGTAAGTGTTTCTAGGTTTAACTTTAAAATTCAAAATAAACATAATGTAGTACCAAAACAAAACAATTTTTTAGCCAAAACCATAGAAACAGAAACAACAAAATAACAAATAATTCTAATCTTATAATTATGAACAGCAATGTTCAATGTTTGAGAAACAAAATTCCTGAACTGGAATTTTTCTTATTTAATAATTGTAGCATAGATATCATCTGCATAACAGAACATTGGCTTAACGAAACTGAAATTAATCTCTTTAATCTAAATTCTTATACCTTAGTTTCATACTTTTGTAGAACCAACAAAATCCACGGAGGTACCTCTATTTATGTAAAAGAAAATTTAAAATCATGTAACAAAATTAATTACCTAGAAAAATTATATGTTGAAGTAGATTTTGAATGCAGTGCTATACAATTAAGAACAATTAACGTTATTATACTTTGCATATACAGATCACCTTTAGGAAACATTGACAATTTCTTTAATATATTTTATAATTGTCTTGAATTAATTTTCAAAAATAATTCCAGTACTAAAATTATTATCTCTGGAGATTTTAATATAGATGTACTAAAAAATGATAAGAACTCCACCATCTTCAAACATATTGCAGAAAATTTTAATTTAAATTTGATAATTGATACGCCTACTAGAATAACTGAAGAAACTTCTACTTGCATTGATAACTTTTTAACTAGTTCAGTTATTAATTGCCATTTTGAAATAAAAAATAATTATTATTCGGATCACACTACCCAGCTTCTTTATGCTAACAACCTAAAAATAAATAAAGTCTCATCTTATATATAAAAGAATTTTCTCAGAGAATAATATGAAATATTTCACCTCTCAAATTTCCATGGAAAATTGGACTGATGTTCTAAGCAATGTTGATGCAGAGGATGCATATCGTATTTTCTTAGAAACATTTCTTTATTATTTTCATTTATGTTTTCCACTCCAGAAAATAAACATTCATTCACCAACAAATACTAATTATTGGGTCAATGAGGATATTATAAACCTTAATAATATAAAATCAAATTTAAAATTTGTCCTAAAAGCGTCAACATCGTTAAACTTAGATAAAGAGAAAATTAAATCGGAACTTAACTCGGTGTCAAAGCAATTAAAAAATAAATTTAAGGAAGCAAAACAAAACTATTATACAAACTTAATTAATCAATCGGCTAATAAGCTCAAAGCATCATGGTCAATAATAAATAAACTTAATAATAATAATTCAAAGAACAAAGACAACGCAATAAATTCTCTTTATAACACCGAAACCTCACAGAATATAACAAATATGGATGACATTGCTAAAGAATTCAATGAATACTTTATTAATGTTGCAAATAATCTAGGTCTAGAGGAACCTGAAGCTTGGGGAACTCTAGATCATAACCCACATACGTTTTTTCTTACTCCTGCTACCGAAACTGAAGTCTTCACATTAATCTCTCAGTTAAAAAATGCAATGACAGCTGGGTGGGATGATATTCCAAATAAGATTATTAAATTAAGTGCCATGTACATCACAGAACCACTAACACATATTTGCAACTTATGTTTCAATCAAGGTATTTTCCCTTCTTTACTAAAAAGAGCAATAATTAAACCTCTGTTCAAAACCGGAGATAAAAACATTATATCAAATTATCGCCCAATATCATTATTAAGTTCCTTCTCTAAGATCTTAGAAAGAGCAATATATATTAGATTAACTTCATTCTTTGAAAAATACAATATAATCTGTAATGAACAACACGGGTTTGTTAAAAATAAATCAATTAATCTTTCAATTTTCAAAGCAATAACATATATTCTAGAAGCTTGGAATAACAAAGAACATATTGTTGCGCTGTTTCTAGATCTAAGCAAAGCATTTGACTGCATACCAACAGAACTATTGCTTTACAAACTTGAAACCTATGGAATCAGGGGCACACCATTACGTTTAATAGAATCATACCTCACTGATAGAATGCAATCTGTAAAGATTGAAACTAATATAAACAATTATAAAAACTTTGTGTATTCAGGTTGGGAAACTTCTGATAGAGGACTTCCTCAAGGTTCCATATTAGGCCCTCTTTTATTTATTTTATTTGTAAATGACCTACCAAAATGCACCACAAGTAATTTGCTATTGTTTGCGGATGATACTGCACTGTTATGTAAGTCTAAAGATGAAACTGAACTAATTGAATTAATACAAAACGCCATGTCTGCCATTGAAATATGGTTCAGTAAAAACAGTATGAAACTTAACACCAATAAAACACAAGCAATTAAATTCGGTAATTATAGTACCAATCTGTCACTGGCTAGTCTAACTTTAACGAATGTTGAACAAATACCACTCGTAGATAATGTTAAATTTCTGGGTATGAACATTGAAAACAATTTAAAATGGTTTATAAATATTAACAAATTGGCAAACAAAGTAAACAAATATGTCTATATGCTGCGTTATTTAAGAACATTAGTAAGCACAGACACTTTGCTCAGTGTTTATTACGGTTACCTTCAGTCCAATTTTTCATATGGAATTATTTTTTGGGACTTTCTCCTCATGCAGAAACTATATTTAAAATACAAAAAAAGTGTATCAGAATAATTTTCAATTTAACATCACGAGATCACTGCAAGCATTGGTTTAAAACTTCAAAAATTCTCACCCCACCATGTCTGTATATTTTAGAATGTGCTGTATTTGTTAAAAAGCACGAATATATGTTTGAGGATATGGTGAGAACTCATCATTACAATACAAGAAACAGAAATGAGTTTATTTCAACACAAACAAATTTAACTGTAGTACAAAATGGTGTTCACAATGTTTTGATAAAAATATACAATCATATAGAACAAGAAACTAAGGAATTGCCACTAAAAAGTTTTAAAAAATCATTAAAAACCTATCTCTCAGACAAAGCATACTATCATGTAAATGAATTTTTTGAAAAATGAGTTGTATTTACTTAATTATTGTAACTTTTTTTTCATATGTACCTACCTTTGTAAATTGTTTGGACTTGTTCTTTGTATACGTTATACTATTTTGGAATAAATTTATTATTATTATTACCTATTATTATTATTATTATAAAAGATTTCACATATTTTATCAAATTGAATACAGTCGCTGTTTCAGTTTATTTTTTTGTATAATTAAGCATTTAATCTACATATATTTTCCGTATTTAAGTAAAACAGTATAAAATTTTCCTTTTCTTAGGAGTTAAAATCTAACAACAGAATAAACAAGTTTTAAACTTCTAAATTATAAATTTTCAAAAATCATAATTATAACCTGAAGATTAGGGTAAACTTTTCCAGGAATTTTCCTCTCACATTATCTAACCTTAAAAACAGAAGAGAACAAGAGAAGCCGACCACACAAAGAAAACACAGGAATTTCAATTAACATTTTCTCTTTAATATCCACCACACATAGTTAAAAGATAGTGCAAGTGAAGACTAATTTCATAATTAGTGCCATCCACTTTGATGTGCACTAGAGGCAGCACTTCGCCCTTCTGCACATTCCTGCGAAGAAATCACACAATCTTGCGACAGGTGGCGCTCGTTTTCGTCTTGTGGCGTTTCGTCATGCGTTTTCATCCCATATACTCGGCAATAACCTTTATAGACCAGGAGCTCATGACAGGTGATGATCTCCGATTTCATACAGCATGCCTTTTGGAGGATAGCATATTGACCCTATGACAACATAGAAAAACGGGTATTAAACCCTTGCACGCTTTCCGGTCATATGGAAAATATGACTTGCGACTTAGGAACCCTGTTGTGCGTATAGAATAATCCAAATCCTCAAAAAGGTTATTGCCAGGTTAAATGGGACAAAAACGCACGATTAGTATGTTAGTCCGAAACGTAACAAGACGAAAACGAACGCCACAAAACCCCGCGACAGTAGGTTTCATTTTCTATTCGAATGTAGATACCTTTTGGATAAATGAAAAGCTACATCAAAGCGGCGACCTTTGATACCTACGTGTTGTTTGTGTACAACATTGTGAGCCTTTGAAACGTGGCCTATCGCATGGAAAACCAGATGAAAGAATTCAGAAATGAATGAATTTCTAACAGATGCGAGGAGTTGTCTGTTTGTGTTTAGGTCTCTGGAAAGGGCCATTGTTGAGCCTCTAATTGGATCCCGCAAATCGTATTACGCAACTTTCAACGTGTTTTCATAACTTTCCTCCAACTTTATACGCTGATATTTAGTACAAATATTAATAAACATTTAACATTTTGTTTCTACCAAGTTTGTAAACGGAGAAGTGGTTTTGGGTTATTCATGTGCTGTAGATTTGTATAAATAATTCAGAGCGTTTGTACTTTGTATCTGATAAATAAGGATTATTATTAATATAAACATTTACGTTTATTCATCAATTGCTCTACAAAACACTGAACAGAACGCAAACACAATTTTCCATGTATATTATTTATACCGATTTATACATTTATAGTATTTGATTTCAATTTCAATAGGGCATGAAATATAAATTTTATTCTCAATTATCTACAAGCTATTTATAAATTCATATCTGGAATTTAATGGCAACTATGGCGAGAATTAAAATAAATTTTGGTTGTTGCTGACATATTACGACTCACTTAGATCCCATTGCAAAAAGTCAATCGGTCCGTCTGTCAATCTATCGTTCTGTCTGTCTGTCTGTACATCATTTTGCATAAGAATTAGAATTTTGTATTTATCTTTATATACAGAATCCTATCAGATCTTGCAGTCATTCAATTATGTTATTGATTCAAACCGGCGTTACGACATGGATGGTTACTAGGGATTACAAACCGGTAAACCGCTATACCGGTTTATCTGTAAATATCGTAAAATTCCTTCGAAAAAAATGTCGGTAAATCGTAATTAATTACCGGTAATTAGATATTTTTTAAAGGAGTGCAGCGGCTTCGATTTTTGTGATAATTCGGTACCTATATTATAACATTATTATAATGTAAGTGGTCTCTATATTAATTTTAATATAAGTAATACATTTATATTTCCGCAGTCGGCAATTTGGTAGAGGATGACAGCTACTATAAAAAATGTTTTTACGAACTGATATAAATAACATTTAATTTTATGCAGTATTTTATAAGGATTATGTGACATTTTTCGGACTATTTATAATAAAAATTTTACTTTAACAGCAAAGGCCATTACTAGATTTAGAAAATAAAAATATTCTTGTCTTTTGATGTTATTGAAAACAATGATATATAGTTAAATGAAGCACAGCACTTGAAAAGAAAGAGTATGACATAAAATTTTCTACGTATCTTAGACAAAAAGTGTCATATTAAGTAAACAACTACCTTGATGCTTTTACCTTAATATTTCACTTTTTGTCCTACATATAGATACATATAGGTATATAAACATTAATATTGTTTATGTTTGGAATATAATATTATTTATTTTTACAGTCAGTCCAAAAGGGAGGTAGGTATAATAGGGATCGTGAAAAAATTATATGTCAAGATTTTTGTCAATACACACGTTTTAGTACCGTTTGAACCTATTTTATATACTTTCCTGATTTACCTGTTGAAAGAAAATTTTACCGAATTACTGATAAATGAAAAAATCGGTAAATTTGCAAACCCTAATGGTTACGGCTAACTACAGCTTTCTTATATCCGAAACGTCGATTTAAATCAATATACCTAATAATTGAATGACTACAAGATTCGATCAATTATCAATTCTTATACATGAAATTTATCATATCCATGGTTACAAATTTAATTGGTGTCACACTCACACTGCTACTACCTACTAATACGGAATATACTTTGAACAATTAAAAGTTTATGTTGAAAGCGTCCCTTAGAACTACGTATTGAAGTTGCCCAAATATCTTATATTGTTCAAGAATAATACAGTTAAATTGATTTCCTATGTTTCATTTTAAAAACAACGCTCCAATAAATTGCTGTAAAAGTCGTTACCATCGATATGAAAATTCCCATGTTCCATGTTAAAATAGACTCACTGTATATAATTGCGATCATCGTTATTTACTTTAATCCTATAATCAACTGTTATTACCTTTTAATATGCAACATTTATTGATAATTATAAACAACATAATACATTAGTAAATTAATACTTTAGATACAACCATAATAACATCAAAACCTTCTATAATATGCAAACTGTCTACTAATTGACAGATAAAATTGTTGGATTTGTTTTGGATGTACAATGAGACTCGGTTTCAACATCCTCGGTATTATAAATATCGCATAATATTCTTGTTATTTTAATAACTATAAAATTTTATGATTAACAAAAATAGATTAAATTGAAAGGCTGTGTAAGAAAATGTAGCAAAACAACATTTCTTTTAGATGTAATATAAGTTAAATTTTCAATATGAAATATTGGGTTTTTAAAAACTTTATTTAATGCCAAACAATTCTTATACTCATTTACATAGAGTCAAAACAATACAACTGCCATTTCTTTCTTACGAATCTTATTATATACGAGAGATATGATAGATGTAAGTCAGCAGTAATATAATACTAAGCATGATGCAATATTGTGCAATAGGGTGGTTCCATTATATAATTTATACATTCGATGTTTATTTTTATTAAACAAAAATTAATTTTTGTCATACCTGCACAAAAAGTAACCTTTTTCGTGCCTGTTTTACGTGCGCAAAGTGGCTTATTTTTTAACTAGACAAAAATGCGTGCGCAAAGTACAAGCGTGCGGGAATAGCGTGCGCAAAATTTCACTTTGCGCACGCAAAATTTAACACACACAGTTTTCTGTAGTTTCCGACACGAAATGTGCGCGTAGCACTAGCGCCATACACGTGATAATCTAATACTACAAGCACGTGACCAGCTGTAGTACCTACTTCTCTATGCATATAGTTTCTACTGTCGACTATTGTGCAGATTGTGCATTGGATATTGGATCTAATGGACAATAATATTTTATTCTTATATTTTAATGTTCTTTTCTTTACTGTTAATAATTAGTTTCTTATGCTTTTACATGTAGGTAAATATTAGTTACTTTTTTATTTTATACATATTAATTTTAAAAGTATTCATTTTATCTTTTGATAAATAAGGTCACTCAAAAGGTTACTTTTTGTGCAGTAATGACAAAAAATATCGTGTGCATCTCGTGAGCAAAGGCGCAATTGCGCTTGGCTTCGTTGCAGCCCTCGCCGTAGCGACCCTCGGCCTCCTCGGCTCGCCTCGGTATGCCTCGAGCCGCTACTGCTCGGGCTGCATCTAGCCTCGCGCAATTGCTTACTTTGCGCACTAGATACACAATATACTATTTCAGTAAATTGAAAATGTAAAACATACGAGTAGATTAAAGATTGAACTTTATCAATTTTACATGATTACGTATTTTTTAATAATTCTGTATAGGTAACAATAACATATTATAGGAATACGAAACAATGTTTTTGAGCTATTTTTATTGTATACTTTCTCTTTTATTTATAGTTTTTTACATTGACCATTATTATTTTATTAACGTGTCGATTTGTCAGTAAAACCACATAGATTCCATCCAAAACAAAGACAAATAATGCTGAAGAATCAGAATCATTTGCTTTTCAAATGCAAGAAAACCTCTCAAAAAGTTCTCTCCCTAAATCTCGATCGTTCATCCCATTCGTTAGTTGTCTTGTTCACCACTTGTTCGTTTAAGATTCGTGTGATAAGCATTTTCCTGAAGGCGAATGTTTTGCACACAACATAATAATTCAGCGCTGCCGCGAGACGTTGCTGATTACGGAAACAAGAGCCGGTGGAAGCGGAGGAAGCACGGGAAGCTTTCAGGGGCGATCGATGAACGAACAAATGAAAGATGAACGTCTCAATCGCGGGAACTAACGTCAAGGGCACGGTGTAAAAAATTGACAGGGGTGGTTCGGATGGAGAATATTTGGTGAAAAATTAATATAATGTGGTTTGGATATTATGAATTCAGTTGGGTACAAATTCCAGTTTAATTGGAGAAAAATCTCTCCTGTGGCGTAATATCTACTAACAACTAAGGAACCTAGTACCTATTAATTACTCACTAATTAAGAAACAGCCTCACCGAAGTGATAGATACATATTCTGATATGTTTAATAATTCTTTTTGGTAGATATGCTACGGTTCTGCATTTTATTATTTAAAGGAGTTAAAATAAAAGCAAATAAAATATACAGTTTGTCTACAACATAACTGCTTAGGTAAAGTACCAAACTTAGTGCAAAATTTTAGATAAAATAGTTGTTTTGTTTGTAAATCTAGCTATTAATAATAATAACAATCTTTATTGACTCAAATCAATGACGAGGTTCAGCCAGAGGCTGCTCTTCCACCTAACCATACAAAATAAGAGCATTTACATTACAATTTGTTATAACCGTACAAAGAATAAATATCAAATTATCATAATTTACAAAATTTCACAAATATAAAAGTACAAGTCAGTGACACCTCGTGTTGTGATATAAATGAATTATCTTAAAAATAAATCTACCAATATATTTGATTAGGTGAAACTTGTAAACTATCATTCCTTTAATTCTAAATAGATATGGCAGCCTAACATTTTGTAAGCTATCGATGATCGATACCCGGTACGGTAGTATACATATTTTACGAAATACCAGCGATAAACTTATGCAATTTTATGGATTGAAATAATTGCAATAAGTCGAGTAGTAAGTAATAAGTTGGTACGTAAGTATTTATTACAAAATGTAAAATAAAAGCCTCGTTTAACATACAGTTCGAAATTATTTAACATCTCTAGAATACAAGATGATTGACAACTTCGTAAATTTTAAGGCACAGTTTTCACAAGGAGTACATTTTGGTACCAATTAAATGCAGATTGCATAATGCCCAGTTCACACGAGGCAACTTTTCACTAAAAAGTTTCTTGAAAGTAATATAAGTGCTAGGACTGCTAGGAGCTGTCATAAATAAAAACTGTCATTGCCGTTCATACGGGGAATGTAATTATTTTATTAAATATATTTAAGATCATTAGCTTTAATATATTTTAAAGTAATAATTAGTTTCCTCCGCAATTTCCCCGTAAGACCGCTATTGGCTGATTATTATATGACAGCTCCTAGCACTTGTTTTACTTTCAAGAAACTTTTTTGTAAAAACTTGTCTCGTGTAAACAGGGCATAATGGATGTCTGACAACTATGAATGAAATAAATAAAAATTAATCAATTATCTAATGGTTTGAATTATTTGTAGGTACAGTTAAAAATTAAGTAAATCTATACAATGCCATATTAAAACAGTGGTCCAATACTGTTTGATTAAAGAACCTAGAAATTAAAATTGGGAATGTTAAAAAACTACTTGAAGTTTCGTTAAATAGTACTACCTATGCCATTTATATAAAGTTGTAAAACAGCCTGTATAAATATACAACCTGATCAAATTTGCACTTGGACACCAAATCCTCGATTATCTTCTTCTGGTTCATGCATGCATGCCGCACGACGATACATCAAGACGCTCGGCCCTGTGAACTTCGACCCGCCTTGCCCTTTGCGCCCTGGCACCCCTTGCATCTCCGACCCAAACCCCCGAGGCATAAATACAACACCGTCCTCCACCTGCGATATTAAACCATAAATTCACCTCAAATTCTATTATTATAGCCTAAATAAATACCAGAACACAAGGGAAACAGATACCCTCTAATGCTCTTATAACTGGATTTTTATTGACGATGAAGCTTAGTTTTTTATTGTGAGCAAATTTTGGGCGGATGTATTTTTGTAAGGGAATATTGGTATTTCTGATAAAATTGGACAAGCTGTGTTTTATTATTTCTACTTGAGTAAAAGTAAACTGAGCGGATAGCTGATTGCGTCATGGGACCAACTGTGCAACTGAAACTCAGGATGGAATTTTAATTTAACATATTTCAATATACCTAACTGCAATTATTTCGGTGGTGTACTATTTACACACAACTAAATAAAAAGTTCAATATTGGATGGATATATACTGAAAATTATTTTCTGTAATCTACTCTCTACCAATAATTATTATGTACCTAAATTAAAAGGTCAGTAGTATGAGTACGAAAACTTAGGATCAATCCAGTCAGACCAGTCAAAAATTTACCTTCCAGTATGTAACATGCACAATTTCTTGCTCAACAAAATTAATTGTCTCAAATTCAGTGAAAATCGTTTATTCAAATAGGTTTTTATACGAGTATTACAGAGATTACTACAAATAAAATCTGAAATGTTTTAAGATGCAAAGGATACTTTTTGAAACATTTGCAATCAGTGCACAAAATGAGTGTGGAAATTTGTTTCTGCACTCAATGTTTCAAAAGTCTTCTTTCACCATCAATTTTAATATGAGGAAACATGTGAATTCGCACTTTTGTAGAAAAAGATTTTAATAATGATCTGTAATGAAGTCGTACATTATTTGGAGACTATTTAAATTGTATACATTTGAGAACTCCCTAATTCTTATCAATCAAAGTTAGAAAGACTTTAAAAAATGGAAGTTGGCATCATGTTAAAGTAACCAAGGGTTCAATGACAATATATTGAACTTCTAAAAAGTGAACGAACTTCCAGTTTGCGTATCTCGTAAAGGTCTTTGCCTGCTCTTTTAAAATTTAAAACTTCTTTAATAAACTTAAGTGCATCAAATATACCCACCCGTAGTTTTTTACACAACTTAAAAATAACCCAAAATAAAATTATCAAGTTTATTTCTTCGGAACTTGCTTCCGAAAGTGAAATTCAATCATTTATTTACGTTTCCTTAGAGAAAAACAGATCTGATTCTTCTAATTTGGAAGTTAGGTTAGGCATTATTTAACATTTCCTTGTAAGATACCTGCTGGTCTCCGGAGGATTGTTCCTTGAGATGTTAGGAAACTTTTGATTACGGTTTCATGTCCACCCACTTCTTGCTAATCAGATTTGTAGTTTTGTGGCGGGTACTGCACCCAGACTCGCCAGCACATCGGGAACACCTGTCGCAATGTTGCGAGCCCATGTAACATGGTGTGAAGTTATTATCATTAATTATTATAATGTTTATAATTATTAGAATTTTGACAAAATGTGCAATAGATAAGAATGTCGAGCAAGATTGACGGCTTTGCTACTTTCGTTTCTATTGCATTGTGTGTTTTTTTAAAAATCAGATTTTAAACTTCTGTTATTATGGCAATGTGTTAAATTATAACTGGAGATGGAAATTTTGTGTTTTTACCTTTTTTCTACGTGAGTTATATTTTTATAAATCATGGAACAAAATCCGTTTTGAAAAAAAACAACATGATTTTACATATTTTACCTAAAAGAAGAAATTAGTTTTAATTTATCTACCTAAATTATATTTTAATCTAGCTACCTAAAACGTGATTTTTGTTAATTCTCACATTTACAGCTATTTTGTAATTTTAAAGTTAAAATAATTTATAAATAAATTTTAACAAATTTATTTAACAGATTTTACCTAAAAATATTTTTAAACCTATTTTCATAGATATTTAGTATATAATATAAGAAAATTTTATCTATTTAGGTAGCTACTTTTCCAAAATATTAATTTTGTTAATAATTTTTAAAATATTGAATAAATAATTCAAATTTTGTAACCTAAAAATACTTTTTGGTACTAAATTTCAGATTTTTAGTACCTAAAGCAATTTTTTAACCTATTTAGATACCTATTTTGTACAATCTAAATGCCCATCTCTAATTATAACTAATGTTGAATAAACACAATTATCGAAAATTTAAAATAGTTTTATGAATTAACAAGAAGAAACTAAATAAATAATGTCTATATTAAATTAATACCGATTAATAGGTACTTAACTTTGTGAATTAAACAACTCGAATAAAGACAGATTTAAGTAAGTCAATTACAAAATATACATATTGAATAATATCTTATTGCTTTGAAGTTATAGCATACTTAATTATAATTTATTCTATTCGATGACTGCTAAAAGTAATTAATAAGTTTTCCAACTTAGTATTACTAGGTAGTTGTTAAGGTTTGCTTGCATATGAGAACATAATGAATGTTAAATGATGAACGAAATAGAAAAATTTAAACGGCTGTAGAAATAATTGTTTTGACCAGAAAATGTCCTTGTTGCTAATCATGGCTATACCTCGATTATCAATAAGTAAATGAATGAGTGACAATATTGATTTCTTTTTGCATACCTAGGTAATTGGTGTTTTGTTGTAGTGTGATGCAAATAATAGATATCTACGTTTCCAATTTACGTACAATATTTTCCTTTTGAACTTCTGTTAACAAGAGTTCTTAGTTTGTTATTAAGTTAAAACCAAGTTCAATTTTAAAGATTTGTTGTTCCAACTGCCTATAAATCTCCTAAACCATACAAGAAACAAATTTCACAAAATGGTGTTCATCCCGTGTTGAAAAGGAAGATAATTAACTAAGGTAGGATAAAACTCTCCAAATCTGTGAGAGATTACCGGACATTTTTTCGGAAGGTGTGAATTTAATTCCACCCTAACGGTGATCACCTAAATCACAGTCGGCGGCGCGGAACATATTACCTCGCGTTGGCGTAATCCTTCGAGAGCCTGGCACATATGCGTCACGTGACTAACAAACCTTGCCCCCCTCTCCGCGTCCCACGACAATTTGTTCCGTGTTAAATAAGGTTAGGTGCATAATCAAAATTAATATCACAAAGGATTTAGAATTGCCCCGAGCTAATTAGGATACATTGTGAACAGTTTGTTTACTGCACCTTTTCTACCCTTTATCCGTGATGAATATCCCGGAAGTGTAAAGGAAAGATTATACACTACATTGGGCCATTAGTTAATCACAGGAGTTAGATTTAGGAGTGTATCTACTGGTATAATCAGAAATGTAAACATAAATTTTCAGGTGTTTAAAATCATAATGAGTATCGAAAATGAGAAATATCTTGCGAGTTTTTGAGTATTTGCGTCAACACACGAGCAATACGATATCTTACTTTCGACGAGCGAATTATGAACGCTACCCACTTGACCAAATAAAATCTCCAGAACTTTACAAGAATGTGAACTTCATGCTTGTTACTTGCTATATTTACCTTAACATCTTAATATCATAGCGATTGCTAATGTCTGCCCTTGGTAATATTATCTAGTATGTCAATGGTAATAATATCCCAACTATGTAATTCTCTGAGATGTTTGTATTTAGTATGTAATTTTTTATTATAGGTAGGTACTCAAGATGTGGCTAGGATAGACTAACGTAATATCACTTAAAGTACAAGAATAAGATATTTTTAAACATCTCTTGGACGATTCTTGTCAAGTGGGTATTTTTAGACCACCACGAAAAATAACACCCAAATTTCTATACCTAATATATAATTTTTTAATACATGCAAATTTTCAAAATGACATAGGGGAGATCGCCTCCTACTATGGCAAATTATAAGAAAGTTTGTTTTTTATAACATATAAAATTTGATAAACAATTTTTCATATTTTTTCTTATTATATTAATTATTAGAAAATAATATAATATATTTCTAAATGTCAAATAATAGGCGACATAACATCCACTAGAACTAGATGGCAGTGTGTACAACTGTCGAGTCTGGGTGTATGCGCATAGCAGAGTATGCAATAGAGCATAATATTCATTATTCAGTGCGCTTGCTCATAATAAGCCGATCAAAGCTTGGGAGTGCTACCTTTTGGGCGCTAATGCTTTCTTATGGCAAAAACGTCATTTTTAATTTGAAATAATTCTTCTACGAAGTAATTATTTTAATTTTTATTACATGAAAGATGGAAAGATATTATGAATAGGTAGGTAGTATACTTTACTTTTAATGAAAAATCCATTGACCTTGAACCCAAATTTTTTTTTTCTGGATCTGTCACTAATATAACAACTGTTTTAAATATTAACAGATATTGTTATTAAAATATAATAATAAATAATCAGCTCAAATACAAATATATACCTCGTAGTAGGGTTCAAGATCTCACCGCCAGGTAGCGAGCGCTAGGATAGTATCGCGAATATTTTCAGAAGTGATAGTCTAATCAGAATCATTTGTGTTTGTAAAAGGATTGCAATGTGCAAGTGGGTTCAATTAAATTACGACAATTTCACAACTAAATTAAATGCTACTGGTTGCAACTCCAATTAGAATTCCACGATTAAAACCTGTTCGAAATTCTGTAGGTAATTGGGATGCAAATATCGTATGAAGTGGAAAATAGTCAAAATAGAATAAAATAGAACAGAAACATATAAACATTTGTTTTCAACCAGCAAAATATGTAAGAAATTATACCTATTACTTTTATTTTTGTTCTTGAATATATAATGGTAACAGCTAGTGGGGCAGATAAGAAAAATAATTGTACACTTTGTGATGTAGGTACCTGTTCATATTATAAAAAATATAGATATTGAGGCACATGGTGATCTACCTTCTGAAGGGCTAAAAATCCAGGATGACTGACAACACAGCGAAAAACTGTATTTCTGTAATATTAGGTATCTCTACTATATATTACATGTTTTTAGTAAACAGGGGCAAATCAACAAAAATACATGGATTTAACGAACTTGCAGCCAAAATAAGTCCATTAATTTGTAAAATTAAATTTTTGACCTTTTCTTTTATTGATAACATTATTTGTAAGTTTTTGTGTATTATGATTTTACTTTTAAAAAATCTGTACAAAATTTTTAAAATCCTTCAATTTTTCTATGTTGTTTGAAGATTATTTTAATATTTTTTTAAACCAAGGTTTCAAAAGTTTAAACATCATGTCTCTAATAGAAAAATGTCCAAGAAATCGAATACCTACTGCAAACTGGAGGTCGATATCTTGATCAATTCAAAAGTCGAACAAGAACGATATTTTACGAAAATTGGTAATAATCTTGATTATAGATCATTTTATGCTCTTTATTTTTCTATATAACAGTATTCTTCGTTATATTAACCATTTACGACATAACCGGCAAAAATAAAAATTTGAGGTATACAACTGCCCTCATATCTTAACAATAAAGAGGTAACTGTGCCAATTTCATTCTTTTATCACAGTGCACAATTTTTGAACTCATCTGTCCCACTGCTAATGTGAAAAAAGTCAGTACAATTCTAAATTAACTAAATATTTGCTTGTAAAACTAACCTCCTTTAATTTTAATTTTTAACAAATTTAAACCCTGATATACTTTAATAATTTATATTACATACTCGTATGTTATTAATATTTATTTCTTTACAATTTTCATTTAAAATTCTTTCGCTTTATAGTCCCGACCACGCTATTGACTGGGCGTCTAAAGAAATTGAAATGGTAAAAATGAATAAAATATAAATGCTGGTGAATGATGAGAAAATGTAAAAACATGTGGAATCGACAAAAAGCGAGCATTAGCAAACTTATTCATTTTGGTGAAAAGATTTCTGCGAAATAAGTGAAAGAAAGTTGTAATGAAAAAAGTTTGTGATGCGAATTTGATGTATTAGTTAAGAAACACGTGAAAGAAAATGCGTATTTAAATTTATTTTTTACTCGTAGTTCGCAAATGATTGATCCTGTAAAAGCTGAAAATTTAATTTTCGCCGCAAAAATTGTTTCTTTACATTAATAAAACTTCACAGAACACAACGACAAATGACACTGGAGGCACTGGAGCTCTTGAGTTCTTCAGAAACAATTTCTCTGAGAATCCTTATGAACTTTAATTAAACTAACGCCTCCGCGCTTAACCTACATACTTTGAATATAGTTCTCAAAGCGTAGTTCTGAATATGACATTGTATATTGACTGTCTGCTTTTACTTTTTACTTATATTGAACATATTCAGGTTAATATTACCTTCAAAAGCTTTTAGAGGTTATTAAAAAAATTGCTTTGTAATAAAAAGAAGTCCTACAAAACGCTAGTTTAGACAAATTTATTTTTCAATAAGTCTGAAATAAATAAAATAGGTAAGTACGAGTAAATATTAAATCCTATGTCTAACCTCCCGACACCGGTTTCAAAATTAATCTCGGCTTTGTAATGACGTCACTTAATTCTTAATTGACATCACTGACTTTTATGACATTTAGCATCAACACTTTATCACGAAGCTCTGTAGTTACGAGGCATTGTTGTTGGGTTACTGCTGGTTACTGAACCAAGGGTCCACAGTTCAAATCTTAGTCACGTCATTTTATATTTTATCAGAGTTATTGCCAAAATAAAGTACATATTAGGTTCTTGATTTAGTTCAGTTCAATCAGAGTTCGTACTAAAACCGAGTACTTATGTGGAACTCAAGAACAGTAGTGAAAAGGTTCTTTATTTAGTTCAGTTCAATCATAGTTTATACCAAAACCGAGTATGTGGGGCTCAAAAAGGGCATTAAGATCTCTATTCAATAAAAGTTTGTTTTAAAACCGAGTATGTTGGACTCAAGTAGGGCATTAGGTTTTTTTCACTGTCAGTATGCTCGGATTAGCTCAAATACCGGCACTGGGATTAATACGGACTGGAAACTCAAATATTTTGTTTCAACAATGTAAGGGGCTGGTCACAAGAAATTTCAGCGTATGAATCCCTCTCCTTGTTTAATTTAATTGTTGACTCTCTCTAACTTAGCAAGTAAACAAGAAATTCGACATGCGATCTTCAGTGGCGAAGACTTTAATATTTTTTCATACGTATACCTACTGACACTGACATACCGTGATTTATAAATGATGTTTAATGAGAAATATATTTTTAAATACTTGACCCTATTAAGAATTGAAGTTTTGTTTAATCGGTGAACATTTCATGTAGGTACCTATCTGTCAAATGTCAAACATGAACGCTCACCTAAACAATTTGAGAACCACTTGACCATTTGACACTCCCCATGGTTGCTTTCCAGTCCATATATGAATTGAGGTCACTGCAGATACAGCCAATATTAAATTTGACATTTGAAGTTGTTCCTGAACAATTTTAACGCAATTGCCCAAAACTTCATCTTATTAGACCTTATAAAAATAGATATTTTAAATAAATAGGTATGTCGGCCAAACAATAAAATAGGTACATAAACATAAATGCGAGCGTTTGGTATTATTACCTACGTACGTACGCACGACGATGAAGTTAATATAAAGGATTTAAAAATGGCTGTAACTTTCTAACAGATAAAGATATTAACTTCCGGTTTCAAGCATTCGATTCCACAGAATTTTTTCTATCTACAATATAATTTTTATCATTTAAAGGCCCTAGTTTAGCCTAAATTTAGGAAAAGAAAATAAATTTTAGTATTTTTCGTGTTCAGAACACATAAAAATACAGGTAAAAATCTCTATTGCCTGGACTATAGATAATGTGGGAAACAATTTCAAAAAATGATTAAATATTTATATTTGAATAGCTAGTAGTTTACTTACCTACTTCAGATGATATGTTGTGAATTTTGGATAATAATTATTTTATGATAACATGTTTTGTCATGATGTAAAAGAACATGAATTAATTTTATTGAGACAAGGTCAATATTTGTTATTACTTTCATTGTCTTCTGTCAATTTGCAAGATTCAGTCTAAACTCTCTTTTAAGGCCTGGTTACAACTCAATTGATGTTCGATTGCTTTCTGGTTACCAAGTTAATTATAGCCTAACTTTAGAATGGTAATGTAAGTGGATACAGATTTAAGAAGCACCGTGTTAATTTATAAATGTATAATTTCCACTTCTTGACATAATAATTAAGGTCTTTTAATAATAGTGCGCAAAATGACGTGGAAGTACGTTTACAACCAATTTAGACCTTACGTAATTTTGACTTGAAGTGGATATTATGTCAACTTCAAATTCATATCATTTACAACCACTTTGCTGGTAATGTGAAAATATGAAATGTCATCGGTTGAAATTTCATGAAATATATAACAGTTTTTTTTTTCCGGTAAAGTAAATATAATTTTATGTTTGAATAACACGCAAAATTATTGTTTGTTATTCAGTCATACTTCAGCTTATGTTTAAATAATTTAAATTAATGCCAAATTAAAATCAGTGTTTGCCGATTGCAGCGCCTGTGTTATGAAAAATACCAGAAGGGAAATTCGGGTCCGAAGTACGCAGAATTATAGTTGTAAATGCGGTAGTTATTTCACGTATTATACCAAACTTAAAATTGTTCTAGGATAAAATTTTGTTGCAAATGTACCTTTATTCTAAAACGTTCCTATTAAAATATTTACATACATATACATTCTATTAGATTTTACTATACTTGAATGTTGCAGCCTCGCATAGTGTGATTCATCTGTTTTATTACAAAGTGATTATAAATGATTGACCGTCACATGGTTTGAAGAGCTTGTTTTAATCAAAACCATCTTCCGCGGAATAAAATTAATAGATATTCATTTTCTGTACAACGAACGCTATATAGTGCCATTGCGACAAATTTGGAGTTTATCTTGTTTTTTAATAACTTCCAGTAAAGCAGACAGTAAGTATTAATTTTGATTAATGTTTTAAACAATGGTACATTCCCTTTGTATCATAATATATTATATTTATTTACTCTGTGGTCGGTTAGTTCATTATGCAATCACATCGAGGTGGCACAGATCAAATCAAGACGAGGTGGCACGGTCAGTCATTTATTATCATGATCACTCTGTACATATTATCATGTAATGCTATCGGACTTTCATTTGATTATTTTGCAATTTGGAACTAATTACGTGTTTTTAGAAAATGAATTCGACAATTCGCAATGTTTAAATCCCTATAAAAGCAAACAAAACCTTTTTAATTTTCTTAATAGGTCTAAAACTAACATGTTCACTCCAGTCCAACTCAGTAACTTCACATCCTGCACGTTTTGTTCTCGAATTCCTCACATCGCAGTTGGCGGTTCTCGAGCGGTAGCACTTGTGATTTTGTTATGCCATTGGTGCGCACCGCGGTGCAGAAGTTGGAATTGTTGGTGTTAACCTGAAATAGTTGCAACACACAATGACAGTTCGTTCTGCATTCACGTTTAATCAGAACAGATAAAACGTTTTACTAAATTGAAACAATTTTCCGAGAGAACTCCGTATGGAGCGCTGAGCTCTGGTATTCGAGCTAACAGACACGTTTGATGTTTGGAAAATTGGAGGTGGTGTTTTATGAGTGGGAATAAAATGGGAAGGATCTTTTGTTTCTTATAAGTATTTTGCAATTAGGAGAAGACAATTTATAATTAAACGATTCTTAGTTTTACTCGACTATTAAGTTCATTTCATTATAACGTGATCGACTGTGGTTCTGACAACTCAAGTTCGAATTCTTCACATTCCAGTTTAACAACATAAAAATATTTTTCGTGATTATTAAATTAAGGACATACTCGTACAGTGGGCCGTGTGGGCGCTCGGTTATGTAAATACTTCATTATTATATGAACCATCCACTATTTATAGTGAACAGTCAAAACTTAACACATTAGGTTCTAAAGAATGAACACGGTCAATTTCGATACAGATCTATTAATATCTTATCTTGGTAGATATATACTGGGACTTTCCCAGAATCCGAAGTTTGAAAAGATTTACTAGCTTTAGACAGGCCCATAGCTAGGGGTACGCCAGTACATACATACGACCCCTAAGTCTGTGGTATTTATTACCCATTAACTTGATAAAAAAGAAAGACTAAAATAAAATAAATAACAAAAAAAAAATCAACTATCCGCTAAATATTTTGTTTTCTAAAATGCTTCATATTCTTTTTAAAAATCTAACTTTCAATTATAAGGCACTTGACCTTGAATGAAAAGAAATCGCCTGCGGCGCATTCCTGTTTTGATTTAACTATCGTTGAACCCAAGTGGAACCTTTATTTTGTTACATATTGTGTGCTTTTTTAAATGTCAACTTATCCTAACATTTTTAAAGCTTGCCCTAAATGTACATTCTGGCTACGAACCTGGCTTTAGAGCTCCATTTTCTATTTGTAAGCCTATAGTCTATGCGAAAGTAATATGTTTAATATTGCTGATTTACCTGTATTGTAGAAACGGGATAGAGTTATGGCCGATATTGCATTGCTAAAATGTTTGAGTGCTAAGACAGTGCAGAAACAAATAAGTAATTATTTACACATATACATATGCTCCGAAAAATATTACATTTTCGCTTATTTCAATAATTCGATTTTATAAATTACTCTGGTTTCTATATTAGTCACATAATCGAGCCTTTACTGTATTTGTTTTAGCCAATCTTATTTTTATTCCAGTTAATAAAAAAATTTCTTACCAACCACTTCTTACCTGAAATTGTAAAATGAAATTTATAACATAGAAATTGGTTTTTCTTTCAAGTTGTTCAAAAATATTATTTCCAAATTCGGATTGTAACTCGTTTTTAGACAAACTAACTTTGAACATTCTTTTAATTTCCCGCCGAACTCATGCCGTTATTACCTTTTTTCTTCAGATAGGTACTTATATACAAATAATATTCATCCAAATGCCATTGTTTTTCTTCCATTCCATATATTGTTTTTACTAATTCTACAAGTTAAGGAACTCGTAATGTCTTTAATTACTATCACAATTTACACGAAACTAAGAAAGGTATAACATTCACTCACTTAATTTTGTTGTTGTTATACATATTAAATAAAACGATTCCTGTTTATGAAACTGAGAAATTGATCTCCTCAATACATCTCCTCGCTTCTATTTAAATCAAGCTTTGAATATTTAGATTTATTGAAAATTCGTCACTGAAATATGAACGTCATTTTTCGCGTATGACTTCTCGACAATGAAAAGTTTGCAGCACAAATTCTTATATTCATGAAATGTGTTGGTCCGTTCCATTCCTCGCTCCTGGTTCCAGGCAAAGTTTTCTCATGAAATCAGCAAACGAAGGAAGACAGCGGTGAGGACATACATACATACATAAACGCGCGAACGGTCAAATAGAAAGAACCTCGAACGCTAGGACGTAGAACCTGTAGAATGGAACCTACAAACTGGATGGTCAGATTCCATGTGCATCCGAATGTATAATACATTATAAGGCCGCTTTACACCATATCAATAGCTTGCACTAGCTAGCGACCAAAATATTTTTTATTTTCACGCATGTAAGGATAATTATAATAATTATTGCACTGTATTCGTGATTATTCTATATTTTATTTTTTGAGAAGGAAAAGTAATGGGTATACCAGTCATCTATATCTATAATATCTATACTTATTGATTGGTGTACCCATTATATTTCGTTCTCCAATTCCGTAATCTTCAACATTTCTTAATATCTTGGCGATGATAGGAGGTGATTACTTAAAAAATGGACCTAGATATACCGGATATAGACTTTTTATTCCTATAGGAAATACAATGTTAAAGTTTTTATTTCGCTCTAAGTTTTTATTGATTTTAGAGCAAGACTGTAGATGTTCAGAATAAAAAACTGTATTGAATAAGTTTAAAAGTGTTGTTCAAATCTATTTCTTCCACGAAATAAATAAGAAATAAAAATTAACAATTCAGATTAATTTCAGAATGCATGCCATGTAAAATTAAACACAAAACATTTTATTCCGTCACTCTGACAGTTGATAAATTTGAAATTGTTGTTCTAATAGATTTATTAGGTAATAAGGACACACTAATCAGAAAATAAATTAATTATCTTTTTATTTTTTGATCTGTCTAATACGTTTTATTTCTCATGACACTCTGTGCTGTGTAAACAGCTCAAATATGGAAAAATTAATGTATGTTTATTTCGTGACAGGAATGCTTTATATCAATAAATGAGAGCTTGTTGGAAGCAGTTTTTACTTCCTTGTACGGAGTAATAAGGAAGTATTGTAATCCCGAAAAATTTCGGTTTTCAGATTTTGATGGAAATATCCGTTTTGACCTTTTCTGAATCCATTATGACTAGTTTCGTCGTGACGTCTGTACGTACGTAGGTACGTATGTACGTACGGACGTATGTATGTCGCATAACTCAAATACGGTTAGACGTAGAAAGCTGAAATTTTGTATTTAGGACTGTTATAGCATCTAGTTGTGCACCTCCTATTTTTGGTTTCAATCTACAAACCGGAAGTAGTACTTTTTCAAATATTTCGATAAATATTTAATTTAAGACAAATTTTTTTATTTTAAATGAAAGATTATGTGATTATTACATACAATCGGTATTTTATCAATATTTTTGTATCTGGTATCATTTAAGAATAATTAAAGTATATATTTATAATTTAGTATTTCGGTATCTTGTAGTCCATGATCGATTAACATTTGTTACTACGTAAAATTTAAATGAATATTTTTTGACAGGTTTAACCAATCATATTGCGTAATGATGACGTCAAATGACGTAATGCAACCAATAGAATTGAAAATGTAAAATGATGTATCTGACAACATAATTTTGTAGATTAGGTTTTATTTTGTTACGTCAGTAACAAAAAATTAATTAATTTCTCACATGAAACGTCAAAAATGTTTAGCAAAATGAGTCGTTTTGGTAGTATTTTTAACAAAAAAAATATTCTTCCTAAATACCATTCGAGATAATAATTTTTTGAGAGAATTTTTGTCTATTCCACGGCAAATTATTGCAATTTCACTCCACAAAACATCATCTGACAATTCCCCTCAACTTCGTTTCGGGAAATTGATAGATGATGTTTTGTGTCGTGAAATTGTTAGAAATATGTTGCCGTGGAAACGACAAAACAATTCTCAAAAAATTATCATCTCTTAAGCCTCATTCACATAAGCATTTAGTTTTAAGGTTTAGATTTATGTTTACGTTTAAGAAAGTTTGAATACATCTAACTAAATATGAGCATTCACAGTGCTTGAAAGTGAGAAGTGTGAATACTCGTATTTAGATATATGAATTTAAACTTTCTTAAACGTAAACATAAATTTAAACCTTTAAACTAAATGCTTATGTGAATGGATTATGACATGACAGTGACAGTGACAATAGTAAAATATCGTTTTTTAAATAAAATGACTAAAATATATTAGTGAGTATAGTGGCAGTAGTAGTAGTACTTATATATTAATATATTTGTATAATATAATTCCACATTTTAGTTATTAAGAAAAGTATGAACAGTTTAATAAGCGTACAAGGAAGTCATGTGGTGTCCACGTCAGATTTTTTATTATGAACATCTTTTGTAATTACAGTTTTTAAAACGAAAAAACCAAACGTTGCGTATTCGAAACATTCACCGTCTCGTCTAGTTTTTATGTGTAAGTTTTTTAATTATTTTTCTCAAAATTTCGAAGCATGAAAGAATCTTCAAAGAATCCGCGTGTGAACAGGACATTATGCACGGTCGTAGATTTTCAAGTAAATCAATTAATTAAATTTATTTGTTCAAATGGTTCAGTTCAAACGTTAGTTCAAATAACCATAATAATTGACTATAATTCTTGAACTGTTGCTAAGATATCAAAAAAATTCAGAAAACAAACAAACATTTAAATGTCAAAGTTGTCATTATTGAATTAAACATTTACAAGATTATTTATGTTAAATGTAAGTAAAAAATATGTTATTAATTTAAAAAATGAACAACTAATTACTACAGAAAATAACTTATTATAAATTTGGAAATCTAAGGTCTTCATGGCGCACTGCGCTATAAAGTTGTCCGTGGGCTATAAAGTGACGTTTATGTAAAAAAATCATGTATAATTATTGTCAAATAATAATACGACCGTGCACTCATATTATTATTAAATTTTTTAATCTGCGTATTTTTGTTTATTCGTTCACATGAAAGCGGGTAGAGAGTACAATGCGTTCCAGAATAAATATTCAATTTAAAGATTTGACCATGAATTAAAGATGTGAACTGCGGTACTGTTTTTCCTACTTGCAATGTTGCAATGTATTGAATATTTTAAAAAGGACAAAATTACTGATGTAGCAAAATTTCATAGATTCAAATTTAAGTTTGTAAACTTATAAACTTTTTCATTTCTTTTAATTCTGTTTTTAAATGGAAGTTAGTTTAAAAAATATTATGGATTGATTATTTAGTTAGTACTTAAAATTTAAAATAAAGATTCTTAACTTTGTGTTAGCTGAGACTATTGAACATTATCTATGTATTCTAAAGCACTAAATTTTTGTTCAAGTATCTACCGTGGTGTAAACTAGTCTTTATGTTACGTACTGTCCTCTTTCTCTACGTGCCTGCATTCTGCAATCAGTTGTGCAGAAGAAGACCTCCACGTTGCCAATTCTCCACAGCACTGATTGATTTCCCGGACCCAAGAATTCCATATCCGGCGGAGAAATGGCAACATGCACCGCCATTTGTTCCTGTCGTGTGGACGAACTTTTCTGTTTAGTTTCACACCGCTGCAAACTTTTTTCTTCTTAATTCTCATTAGCAGTTTCATTTAATTAAATAACGGAGTATCTCTTCCGAACTCGAGTTCTATGTTCTAGTTACCTACAACGTGGAAACTACTTGGCTATTAGCAAAAGAAAAAAGTCACAATGGGGAATCAATTGGGCTTTAGTAAGGATTAGCTGGATCTTGCTAAACCGATGCAATGGTTTTGTAGTCTAATTTTTAAGTCGTGCAAACGATTCGCAGTTGCACTAATTGCTAGTTGAGGATAATAGTAAGAGCGGCTTTAGTTTTCTTTGTAGAGCTTAACTGGATTCGTACATTTCTGTTTAATAAAACGAAAATTGTATTTACATGATTACATGTATAAAGGGTTATTTAAAAATTAATTCTACTTTTGCGAATTGACTAAATAATAAGTACAATTGAAGTAGTGTCCAAAAAGTAGATTTCAGGTAGGATATTAGTCGGAAATTTGATCATCAAAAAATAAAACAAGTAAAGATAAGACGTTGACGCTTTGGTTTAATATATAACCATCATCAGACAAATCCAGTAAAATAATTCATTGAAAAAAGCAGAATTAAGTACATTATTAGACTGTGGTGCACAAGTGTTTTATTTGGTGATTTGAACTATCCAAATTTCGACTAATCTCCCAATTTATAAAATTACAGTATTTTGTTGCGTGTTCTATTATTATGAATATATAATTCATATATCACGTGGTATATATTTGATTAATTTAATTGGCAGAAATAATGTAGTAAGAGGCTATTAAATCGATGATATTATGTCTATCGCCGCATGTTACATGTCAAATGTTTTTGCTTATTAGTGACATACTGTCAAATTCTAAATCAGAAATTGCTGATTGTCAAAAATAAGACTTCAAATGTATCAAAGATAGATATAATAGAGAAGTAAACGCTAAATTGAGAAAGGTAAACAGAGTTTAAAACGTTTTTGAAAGCTATTGAAGAAACATAACCCAACATTTGAACTAATTCATATATGTTCTCCCCAAATATAACTTGGGCTATGATTAATCATAGGTGATAGTATTCGTTAAGTCGTCACAAAATTGAACTCGTGCTGCGCATTCGGTCTATTTTCATCGATTAACTATCACCGATGATAATCATAGCACTAGTTATATGATCCCCCTGAAAATGACTCCGTATTCGGTCTCATCATGATTCATATTTGAATTATTTTGCTCTGCACAACTCCTTGCTTTAAGAGGGCTAGCCGGTAGTAAACTTATGTCGCAAAATAACTAATAGAATTTCAAAGGGTAGGTTATTTTTATTATAAATTGATGTGATTGACGAGTGGAATGAGTGAATGTGTTAGAAAACTGTTTGGAACGTTGCGATATTTTGCTTTCGAAAAACTGAATAAAATATAACAACTGGGAGGTTGGGATGAAAATGAAAGTTATATTTTATTTAAATTGAAGTATTCGTCGTACAGAACGAATGGGATCTAGGAAGATTCTTCGAAAGCAATTCTTCGAAAAGCAATTCTTCGAAAGGAAAATTCTTCGAAAGGAAAATTCTTCGAATAGCAATTCTTCGAAAATAAACGATATTACACAAAATAACACTAAGTGTAGTTCACGGCGAGGATACTTAATCGCCAAAAAATTAATGTTAGTTATAGCTGCCTAATTCATGACCTATAAATAAATACAATATTCAGGGGTAATACCATAAGAGATGATAATTTTTTTAAAATTGTTTTGTCGTTTCCACGGCAACTTATTTCTAACAATTTCACGACACAAAACATCATCTATCAATTTTCCGAAACGAAGTTGAGGGGAATTGTCAGATGATGTTTTGTGGAGTGAAATTGCAATAAGTTGCCGTGGAATAGACAAAAATTCTCTCAAAAAATTATTATCTCGAATGGTATTTAGGAAGAATATTTTTCTTCTTAAAAATACTACCAAAACGACTCATTTTGCTAAACATTTTTGACGTTTCATGTGACAAATTTATTTATTTTTTGTAACTAACGTAACAAAATAAAACCTAATCTACAAAATTATGTTGTCAGATACATCATTTTACATTTTCAATTCTATTGGTTGCATTACGTCATTTGACGTCATCATTACGCAATATGATTGGTTAAACCATCTATCAAAAAATATTCACTCTAATTGAACTGTACTAAATAAAGAACCTAATACCCTTCTTGAGTCCCACATACTCGGTTTAGGTAGAAACTCTGATTGAACTGAACTAAATAAAGAACCTCTTACCCTTCTTGAGTCCCACATACTCGGTTTTGGTACAAACTCTGATTGGACTGAAATAAATTAAGAACCTCTTACCCTTCTTGAGTCCCACATACTCGGTTTTGGTACAAACTCTGATTGAACTGAACTAAATATAGAACCTCTTACACTTCTTGAGTCCCACATAGTCGGTTTTGGTACAAACTCTGATTGAACAGAACTAAAAAGGGCCTCGTACCCTTCTTGAGTCCCACATACAACAAAGAGATTCTAACATTAATATGGAAATTAACAATAATTTAATCAAAATAATTACATTTTTTATTTTGAAAATTAGTTTATCCTTAGGCAAAAAATATAATGTCTATTATTTTCGAATAATTTTTCTTTCGGCGAATTGCTATTCGAATAATTTTCCTTTCGAAGAATTTTCCTTTAGAAGAATTGCTTTTCGAAGAACTTTACTTCTAAGAATTGCTTTCGAAAAATCTTCCGGATACCGAACAAATGCATATTTGCTTATTTATGTCTGTATTTATGTATGTGTTTATAGTTTGTTTATAAAACATTGTACAACATATTTCAAATGAATGTTTCAAATGTTAATATAAAAAATCTGATGTGGCCAGCACACGACCTCTCGCCTTAACACTGTAATTTATGTGAATTTGATTTTAGTTAGGCTTTCTTAAATTATAATTTTGCAATAAATTTACAAACTTTTTGAAAATAATTTTATAGTTCTTAGTTCTTTAATTAGCTCTTTATAGATAAAAATTTAACTTTATTATTACCTTATTACATTAATTTCAGTTGTTAATAATATTTACATTTCTTTTAAAATGGTGCCACAAACATTTCAGAAATTGTGTATACGTCTGTTTATCTGTCACATTGACATATTCATTTTTGTTTTTAATTTTTTTCCTATATTATGATTTACAAATCGTGGTAGGTAAAATTACAAATTTTTGAAAATTAATTTTCCTTTATTGGTAAGAGATATAGAAACGATGTTAAATAAATATTGTAAAAGATAATTTGTTCTTTCAAATGTCGAATGACAAATTGTAACTATCGCAGTATTTCCTATGTTTTTTGCAAAAAATGTTAAAATTCTTCAAGAAAATACCATTTCCGGTTGACAGATTTTTACCAAAATCTTATCAGCTCTTCATTATCATATATAAATGTATATTGCAAAATATTAGAATTTTATTTTCAGTAGAATTTGAGATAATGAATCAGAACGAAAGACTATAGTAGGCGCACATACAGACACACACACACACACACACACACACACACACACACACACACACACACACACACACACACACACACACACACACACACACACACACACACACACACACACACACACACACACACACACACACACACACACACACACACACACACACACACACACACACACACACACACACACACACACACACACACACACACACACACACACACACACAGACATCATCGTGAAAATAGTCAAAATAGGTTCTAAAGGTGCTAAAACGTGCTTATTGACAAAAATCTCGACATCGAATTTTTTCACGATCCCTATACCTCTCTAGGCGAGAGGTAAAAACGCACACCATGTAGATAAGTGTGAAATAAAGAAATAAATCAGTTTTTCAATTATTCAAAAGTTTTAAATAATTGTAAAGATACACTCACTCTATATTTTTACTTCCCTGGCCTATATAATAGGAAAAGTATTAATAATTAATAATCGTGATTTTTGACAATTCGGGATTTTGATGAATCTTTACGTTTTAGACCCTACTGAACCAAAACAACATCATTTTCAAAAATGTCGGTCTGTCTGTCTGTAAGACCGGACTTGAAACTTCGTACGCGTTTTCAACTGAAATTTTATTATATTTAAGATTTTCACAAAAAAGTTAATTCTAAGTTCATTAATGAGCTTTATACAATCAGTGGTATCAACTTTATTAATTAATTAATTATTAAATTATTACTTGAATTGATGAAAATATAGTACTACACATTTGCGCTTTCAATATTATTACTTAATTTAATTTACTAATTGCTGGTATGGTATGTCTATAATTTATAATAGATGCAATTAAAATATCGAATTTTAAACGTCACTCAAATTACTCACACTTACATTTTGCTGTATGAACCACAAAATTAAAGCCATTCATTATGAAAGCATGTTATTAAAACTTATAGCCAGGGAAGTACTGTGGTGGACACAGCAGATTTTTATAATTAATTTTGCTGCCTAGACCAAGAGACTTTTGTCAATAAATTTATCAATAGGACAATTAGATAAAAACAAATAGACCTGGTGGTCTGGATTTTTATATCGGTAGGTATGTGTTTTCGCTCGTATAGAATATTTTAAAAATTCTTGAGAAACAATTAATTCTTTCTGATGTTAATATCGTTTCAAGGCATCTATTCATCGTTTCAGGGCATCTATTCTTGTAAATAGAGAGCAAGAACGAATTAAATTCGTATAGAATAAAAAAATCCCAACCAAGACTTTGCAGTCGCCATTTCTACAAATTCTATACGAGTGATCGTGACTAGGGCCGTTCGATCAATTTTTGATCGATCTTCGATAGTCAGATTTGATCCATTAAATTCCAAAAAATTCATAAAAATTTTAAATTTATGCAAACTTTACACATTTATGAGATTACGTTTCTGTGTCTAAATACAGCAACGCATCTCAGCGGTCCATCACTAATAAATGTCGTAATGTCACGCAACTGAGAATAGCTGTGACGACACGAGGGCAACTACCAATTATTATTTGTTTACACATTTATGTTTCATGATAGAAATTTATTTTTAAAATTAAAAAAAAGTACATCAGATCCATTCTTTCTCTATTAAATGTTTATAAAAACATACATTCAAGTCAACAATAAACTACTCGCAACGAAAACACTTATTTTTCAACTTTAAATTAACATTGCATAGCTAGGATGCGGCAAAGTACGAGTTTCGGGCTGGTTTCAAGCAGCCGTGGTAGCGGGGAAAATTGATCAATTTAATTTTCATAATAATTTGGACAAAAAAACTTCAATACAGCTTGTATTTGGCAAAATATAAAGTGATTTCTAAAGGGATGTTTACAAAGCATATCAATCTTTCTTTCTTTTTTTTCGCAAAGTTTACTGCAATTCCACTCCAACTCCTGCAATAGTAAATAGTTGAAATCATTAGCAGCCCGCTGGAAATCTCTTATTGACTTTTCGACATTGGAAAATATGTGAGAAGCGCAGATGTAATTAGATTAAAGTTTAGTTTATCGATGCTGCAGACTCGTCGATCCCTCTGATGAATGTAACTACTAACTACTGCAGCATGAGATAGTCTTCTCCGTTAGTTCGCGCTAGTGGCGCGGTAATTAGTGGCGCTCTGGTCGCTGTAAGGAGAACGGAAACGCTGCGTAATTGCCGGAAGGGAAGTGAGGTTAGGTTCCTATTAATATAAATACAAATGATAATCATTTATTTAATTGTGCGATTGTATCCTTGCGTTCTTTTACAAACTTTAAATGGAGCTATTTATCTAGTCAAATGAATCCAAAGTCCGCTCACGATTTGTTCGTCTGGTTGCCTCCAATTAAAATAGAACGAGAATAAATCTTACTGCAGGGTTGGACTTGATGACCAGGAGGAGAAACAAAATCTTCACATTGTCATTTCTGCAAAGAAGTTTACATCATTTATCTTCTTATCTAAATTCATTAATTCATTTTACACTACATTATCAATAGCAAAAATTATAACAGCTGGGAGGGGATGTTGGTTGTTTTGATTTTGGGTTAATGTGTGGAATATATTAATGGGTGCACGCTAACCCTAGTTGAGGAGATGTTTTCCTCTTTTGTAAATTTTCTTACTTACGAAGAAGGAAATAGTGCACTTTCATCCGACAATGCTTTAAAAATCCTAATCCCTTGTCATCTAGGAATTCATTGCACTTGCAGCCCAACAGGGAGTCAAGTAACTATGCATGACCTTAAACTTAAGAGTGAATTACATTATACTTTTTTCGTCTAGATTCCTAGCCATTTCTAGTATAATGTAAATCAGAAATTCCCATCCGAGGTCCGTTCGATTTCCATACTTTTTTCTAGTATAGAATTAGTACTTACCTTAGCCCAAAACTGGTTGAAGTAAGTTTAGTGTAGTAGGTATGTACCATTGACTCAATGGTAGTACTAGTATTTATACTAGTGTATGCACGAAGTTCTGTGAATCACCCTGTATTTATAAAATATTATTTCTCATTTTTCTTCAACATTACCTACTTACGACGGTGCATTGAAAAGATTCCGGAATGATAAAGAAAACAAAAGAAATCTGACTCAATTTTTTTTTTTTTTTTTCGTAACAATCCATTTGAAGCTCAACACACTTGGCCCAAATTTGTCAGCTTTCCGATTCTCTCCCGGAAGTGACTTTCTTGAAGGTCCTCAAAATAGCCGTTTACAGCCTCGATCACTTCTCTTACAACATAAATTTATTTCCAGCCAGAATTTTTTAAGTTTTAGGAATAGGTGAAAGTGGATTGTGCTTGAATATGCGGGTGCATTGTTGAGATAAAATAACACTTTTTTGCCATTTCTGGGGCGTTTTCCTGAAGGCTGCTTACATTTGTTCAAAAGTGTTGTGTAGTATTGGTCTGTAATAGTTTTTTCCCTTTTCAATATAATTAATTAGGAAAATTCCATTGGTGTCCTAAAAAAACGGATGACATAACCTTTCTAGCCGAATGAATGGTCTTTGTCTTCTTTGGAGCGAGTTCCCAACGGCCAGTCAATTGTTGTGATAGAAGTTTTGTTTCAGGTGTGTAGTGGTGAATCCAGATCTCATCTATCGTCATGAATCCCTTCTTTAAATCGGTTGGATTCCTCTTAAATACTACCAAACTATCAACTGAAATTCTCGCTTCAATGCGTTTTTTCTCGCATACAGCAAATGCGGCACGCATCTTACGAAACATTTTTTCAATCCTAATTCGTTACGTATAATATGAACAACTCGTTTATAAGAGATGACTATACTTTGCTTAATTTCACGGACTCTTATTCGTCGATCTTCCAAAACCGTATAATGACTTTTATCCAACATTTCTGATATGGTAGTCGTTTTTGGACATCCTGAACGTGATTCATCAATTGTGTACGTCCTGCCACGCTTGAATTCAGAAACTCTGAAACTTACGGTGGAAAATGAAGCAGATAAATCCCCAACTACGGCATCAAATTTGGATTTGATGTCAGTTGTGGTTTCTTCCTCCAAATGAAATAATTTGCTAACCGCTTCTATCCATTTTTTAAAACGCACAAACCTACTCACGCTAAAATGGTCAACAAAAGCAAACTAAATGATAGATCGATTTGAAAATTTATGTCAATTATTATGAAAGAATAACCAACACAATGACATAAAAATATTTAAAAAAAAGTAATTCCCAGTCGCCCATTCCGGAAACTTGTCAATCCATCCTCGTACTTTGATTAATGAAGGTTAAGAAAATGTGTAAGTTTTATGAAATAGACATCATAAAATAATCCTTTAATTGCTGAAACGTAAGAACACCTCAATTTGTTATCTCTAAATTAAAGTAATTCTCCTGATGCTGTTTGCTCAACAACAACTATTTTGTTACCAAATAAAGAGATAGCATAAAGTAAATTAATATAAATCTGGAATAGTCCGTCATAAACTGCAACAAGACTCCATCCATTGGCTGATATCCAGCGGCGTTTACCGAGTTTTTGCCCAGCGTTAAAAATTTTACGAGGAGAAATATAATGATGCGGGTCCTGTACTGTGTTCATAACGATACGCTCGCATGCAATTCCGGAATGGAGATGGAGGCGAGGCGAGTATTTCTATTTCTCTCTCGTTTTTATTTAAAGTGTACTTAACTGGATGCAATGCAGACGGACGGAGACGCATCATTTCTTACTGCCAACGAGGTTTAACAACAACAAGAAGAAGAAGTTTGCAAGGAATGCCCGTCACTGATCACCCAAATTAGACTGGAATTAATTTTAGGGTCGTGGAATCTATTCTCAGGAGACATATTCTGTGTAGTTATCATGCACTTATCAATTTTGATATATTGATGACGTCGCGACGTCGGTCGGTGATAGTTTGAAAATAATAGTTTAGCTTCTTTCGAATAGTCAGGATAATATTGTCACTTGACATGACCTCATACCGAAAGGTTTTATACTCAATTCTCATACTTAGATGGCAGAAAAACTATCACCTAAGACTTATCAATTTCACTAGTGATAACTTCACAAAATAGGTCTTCAGTTGAAATTATCAATAAACATAGGGGAATTGTGCCTCAAATGACATACCACTTTTAAAAATCATGATTGCGGTTTTATTTACCAGAAAAAATGAGTTATTTTTACACCATTTGTACAAGAATAGATAAAACCAACAAAACAGTGGTATATTTTATAAAACAGTTCTAATTTTTTAATTTTTAAAAATGACATCTGTTTTTGTAATTCTTGGGTAAAGTATTATCGTTTTTAAAGGCTTGCATATGTCCCATACATTGTTTTATAGATTTCGCACAAACAAATTCTAAAAGAAAAAAACGAAAACATGTAACAACATACGGGTAAAATAACATGTAATTTTGTACAAGTATCTACTATGTCATTTTACCCTACAGTATACAAATTCAAAATAGTGAGCAAACCATAACTTAAGATAAACTTTAAGGTAGATATTCTATGATTTTTTACATCTCAAGAAACAAATAATTATAGGTACATGATATTGATAAAAATACAATGTAAGTTTACAGTGCTTGTTGAAAATAAATTAAGAAATATTTCCACACTAAACTTATACCTTATTTTCACATTGCACATGAACAAGCTGACGTATGCGTTTTTGGTTGTTAGTCAATACATATTTTCTTGAGATAGCCGATACAATACAATAGAAATTAGAACCGCACATTTCGCCAAATTCGAGAAATGGCCAGTATGTCATTTTAGGCACATCTCCCATATTTGAATCAAGTAGTATTTTAATCAATTTAAATATGACAACCTCACATACTGTGGTATAGAAATATATTTTACCATGTATATCGCTACCAGGCAAGAAATTACAAATACCCATTTTGTCACAGAATAATACTTTTTGTAAAGTTAAACTGGACTGTGTGCCTACGTTCGATCTTGAGTAATCGTTATCACAATGCACCACTTTTGGATAACTGTACTTTTAGGAAAGTATTAAATTTTCCTTGGTTTCCATATGGATAACTAACTTTTCGCACGTAGTTCAACAATCTTATTGTAGAGAAGAAATTCAGTGTCGACTGCCAAGGTAGTTAAAATCAGGAAATTGTTTAATTATTAAATTGAGATTATTTTAAAATTCATAAAAATAATATTTATCTATAACCATTAAATAATACATTCAATATGTACGTAATTGTAGTAAAATAAATCCGTCCATAACACACACTAATGTGTTATGAATTCATAATTCAATACTATTGTATTGTGAGTCTATTATTCAACACTTGTCACTGTTATCCCATCAAAATGTGAGATTAGAATAATACCTTAATGAATAAAAATGTGTAAAGAATTGTTTTATTTAAAAGTTGTAGATAAAACGTCGTATTTGACTCCCATATAATATCTGTAATTAATTCGGAAGACTATACACTTGCCCTCAGCTTGTGCATAAACTTTCATCCTCTTGAATTATAGCCTACGTAATATAGTATTATAAAATCATATTTGTTATATAGTTCATAAATTATTATGTACCCACACTTATACTGCCTCACTGCTCACTGTTATGTTAACATCCTTTTATTTTATCAACTAGCTACCTCTATTTTATTGCCAAATTAAAAAAACTAGTTTTTATTAATAATTTATGCAGGTATATCAGGCAACCCTTGTGTAGATAAACAAAACTAATTGTAATTAGAGATTAAACATTCGTCTGCATTATGTATTGTAAGTATACCTACCGGATTTAATAATTTTACTGCATAAATTTTGAAAGTTATAATTGGAATGTATTTTTTATAAAGACACATAAACAAAGAGCATCATTAATTTAACGACAAGATTCCACCAAGTTTCCGCAATTACCTTCAAACAACATTTTATTTAATCAAATTATCTCTAGAAACATGATCAAAGTATATTTGCTTACTCACATAACATTATGTATACCTGTGAACTTGTAATGCAGAATATGACTTAATAGATTTTAGATAATACTTAAATTAGGTAACTCGTAATGCTATTAATGTTTATCATACCTACACATATCATGAAATCATGAAAAATAATTTTTTTCAAAAAATATATTTAATAGTTATTTATATAACAAGTACGCAACATCGAGTTTTAGAAGACAAATCTATTTACGGTCGAGGCGCAAGCCGAGTCTTTATATTATGTGAGTCCTGTGCTTTTGTGTATTTTAGACTTACTATGTCAAGAGTAGGTACCTGCAAATTTACAAAAGTAAAACCAAGTAACTCGACATACTCGTCATTTTTATTGAAATAAAATAAAATAAAATAAAATCGGTTACACAATTATTTAATAAGTTATTTTAGTACATTTTTGTGCAATGCACAACTCGACATACTTGGTTTTACTATTGCATTCTAAGAAACTTGAAAACGGTATGTCAATTTACTTTAATATTGATTTGTAAATGAATAAACAAATTTTTAGCAACATTATTTGCCTAAAATCTCTTCCTCATTATTTGCCTACTTTTTGATTTCTTATGAACCCAAACCTATAAACAAAAATACAAAATGTAAGTAGTAAGTGCACATGCTAAATCAAAGTATCTAGTAAGCTGACATGCCAAAATTCATGTGTCAATAATTCAGTAACCAGACTTTCGATTGTAGTTTTTCAAGTATACCGGGGTAGATCTCATCCATGTGAGTCAGAATAATAGAAAAACTCAATTTTGACGTACCTCGATTTACTATGTTTTCCTATTGTATAGCAGAAATTTGTTTAATAACTATTATTCTAAAATATAAATTTAAATTAAAATTTTGAAAAACGTAGGTGATGAAACAATTAAAATCAGTGAAAATAATCCTATAAAATGTAAATAAGAGTTACTTTAAAGGACTGGATTCCTTAGCTTAAAATATTTATATTATATTGTGAAATCACTAAATCACAGTTCGCAACGCAAAGTAACGTTTTTAGAGAGCATGTACTAAAATAGTAATTTTTTATTTGCATTAAAAAGTTCCTTTTTAAAAATTGCGCCTTCAAATATAAATATTTTTATTCAGTATTCAGTCGTCTGGTGGCGCACAAACCAAACGTAACTCGTTCAAGATTTGCAAAGACGCAGTAACAGCAAACAGTTCACAAAATGTCGATTTATTCAGTGTTTGCTGTGTTATTTCAATATATCTTTCCAACTGAAAACATGTGTTATTTGATATTAAAACAGAACAATATTGTGTTACAGTCTGTATGAAGTGCTGTGAAGAAGATTTGAACCCAGAACTTGGAGTTAGCAGCCGAGGTTACCAGAAATCAGTAAGTAGTGAGTTGTAAAATTTTATATATTGCATGACAGTATGGCGTCGTTTACGTTCACGTTTATGAGGCTAGTAAATTTAGTTATCTGTTTTCACCTCTCGTTTCATATATATATATACTGATTAGATGGAGGCTTTGTAATGGGCCAATTTACGTTTCAGTGTCTCTAGAATAAGATTTGACTATTTAAACCACAGGAAAATTATAATTATAGTAAAGTTTATTCTCCATTACTTAGACAAAATGTCAGTACCTACCTATCTTGTAGTCCATTATCGTATAATATTTGTTTCTACGTAAAATTTAAATTATAATAGTTTGTTGCAGTTAACATCATTTACATTTTGTTCTACATCGTTTTACATATAACACTTATAGTCTGTTAGTTTTCCCACGACCATGTACGAAACTGACAGTTTCCATACAGTTACCTAGCTACGAAAATAAAATATCACACATTATGTATCCGGTCAACCCGCTCGATTAGTGATGCCGCGAGACGAGACGAGACGAGAATTAGTGTACTCTCGTCTCGTCTCGAATTTTCGAGACGAGATTGAAACAACTCTCGTCTCGACACGGTCACTCTCGATCTCGTCTCGATCTCGAGGCGAGAATCTCGATCTCGACTCGAGAGTCTCGAAAATTTATTTACGTCATCTGTTATGTAAAATATTAGCTTTATAGCTTTATTCTACTCTAGCGCAATTGGTATGACTTAATTACGTAAGTATCAAATAGTTAATATAATTGACAAAAGGGGTGATTATAAATAACGTAATTCAAAATGAATTAAAATTTTTAAAGTTCTAATTCTAAATCAGATAACTCTTCATATTAAGTATGTATGCACCTAAATACGCCGCTGACATACACAGCGAGACATTCTTGTGAAAATAGTTGGAATATTAGATTCTATAAGGTGGGAGGTAAGAACATGCACCTCCTAGATGGAAAAGCCCTCGGAAAAGCCATTATTCTTCCAGCTCATCAAAATGCTTCCATTTCTGGTTTCTCAAGTACTTATATGTTAAAAAAATGCATTACCTATTACCTATGTTCATTGTTTAAGAATCAACCATTTTTTATATTATTTAGAATTAAATTAATTTTAATTTATTTTGAATTTTTGTAAATACATTTTATTGCCAAATAAAATAGAATAATAAACGCAAAAATTATGTTAAAACTTGTTAATTTAAATCAGATTTAAGCATATTTTATTTATATTTAAAAAAACATTTTGTGTAGGTAAATCCTTAATCTCGTATGTACTCGTATATATTGTAGATTAAGTAGATCTTACGTTACGTAAAAAAAATCGAGATTTATCGAGATCTCGAATTATATTCTCGTCTCGTCTCGAAAAATCGAGACGAGAATGATGCTACTCTCGTCTCGTCTCGAAAAATCGAGACGAGAATAAAGCTACTCTCGTCTCTAAATTTCGAGAATCTCGAGTCGAGATCTCGTTTTGACGAGATCTCGCGGCATCACTACGCTCGATATATTATAAAAAAGCTTCAATTTTAGTAGGCGTGTTGTCTGTCTGACATTTAATAACATTTCCCATCATTAAGTTCCTATTTCGTGATAAATTACATTACCTATTCCATTAAGTACCTACTTACTTAGTATTTTTGCTGTATTTTGTATAATTTAAAAATTTAAATAGAATTTATATTCTTGTTCTTAAAAATATTGTATCATGTATTCCGTGATCGTGGTAAAATTAAAATTATTACAGTGACAGTTGACACAAAAATATATTCATGAATAAATATTTATGACTCTCTGGAAAGAGTCTATCGAATGTTCGTGAGATTTCCGAACTTGGCAAGCCTCGTGCGACAAAATTCTCACACACACATAATATCATTAGCTCTCCTCGCTCATTATGTAATGTACTATTTGAATCTAGGAGGAGTAAAAGGAAAACTCAAATTTACACTCTTTAAAAGAAAATCAAAAAGTCACTAGGATTTTCTTCTGTGTTAAATATTAATTTCAATTTATTTGGACGTGTTATGGTTGATTGTAAAAACGGCGGTGCTCCAACCAATCACAAGCGCATAAAATCACTCTATAATTTTGTTTTTACTCCTTTTAGTTTAAAAACATATTAGGAACCTATAGTGAAATTGATATGCAATTACTTATTTAACTAGATTAGATGAGACTGCTAAATTTGACGGATGTTTATGTAATAGACACATCAGTTTATTTTAATGCGACAAAAAACTTCATTAGATACTGTAGTTATAAATTGTCACCTACTTCAAAAAAATCTCTTGCAGTTATATTCAGTCTACAACTAACACAAATAAATATTAAAAACGAGGTGTTAGCATCCATTGTTTTAGTTTCTAGTTCGCAGAACGCTTGCCGCTCGCTGGTCGCTGCTGAAAGAATCAAATCAGTAAAAAATTCAACAGTAACAAATATTTATGTACACGGATTTAAAATTAAAAATCATAAATTCCTTGCAACAAAAACCGTTCTCGCAACAATAGAACGACGCGGGATAAAAGTGGAAGATTTCAAAGTTGCATTAGCGAGGCAAAAAGTCGCTATGTAAATGTCATCGCGTTACTTTTTCATAAAGGACGGAAATTAAATTCAGTTATGTACCTACACTTGCCCAAGGAATTTTTTGTAGCGTAAAAAGAAATTAACGGATAATTTGTATTTATTGACATTTAAGTTTTATTCGAGATAAGTTGTTTGACTTTGTGCCATTTTGTTTCGTTCATTAACGAGAAAAAGTTGTCTTGAATGATTCGGTTAAATTGAAAGCATTTTATCGATTTCATAAATAAAACTGATTTTCTATTTGATTAAAATTTAAATTTACCTAATTAAATTGAATGATAACTGTAAAAATAAATATCCAAACATTAGAATGAAATAGTTATTTTTATGATGTCGTACAATAAGTAGTTACTTTAGCTCCGCAAAATTGTAGCATTTTGACTAATCTACCTATGCACTCTATCGTTGTTGTAATAGTTTTTTACGTGGCGACCGTAGTAAATTAATCTTTACGGATGAGCTGGAAAATTTGGGGATCGAGCGACGAAAGAACGAGAATCTTAAATCCAGTGAGTCCAGTACAGATGATTTTCAATTGCAAGCGTGCCGCGTAAAGTTACACTACATTTTGTAATCAAAGGTTGTTGTCGGTAGGACAATTGAGCAGAAGAGACCTGTAAAGTCCCTTCTATGAGCCTGTAATATATTACAGGTCTAAATCCATTTACTTTGGTTGAGTCCGTGTGTTTAGAGAAAAAACAAATCAGCGCAGTAGTAGTAGTTGTAGTACAAAAATGTTGACTGTATTATAACCTATATTAACTTATACACTAAAGACAGCTGCTATCTGTCATAACGTCGTCACATCCCTACTTTTACAAGTTGGACTCACCCGAACAAATTTTGGTCTCTGCACAAGTTTTTTCTCTTAGCGCACGAACTCTACCATAATGTTTGTAAGTGTCATTTACACTGAAGGTGGAAATAAACATTATTTGCTGTTTTTTGTACACTTTACGCAAAATATATTGTAAATTTAATATAATTTTGTGATTTCATCCGGGATATAATTAACGTAAATTGTAGGAAAAAATATTGTATATGCACTACAGAAATAGTTCGTATTTAGTTTAGTTAGAGTTAAAAGCTCAAAATTGTAAATACATATAAAACACATTTTTAACGTAAACCATAACTCCATTTCTCCTCAATTTTAAGCATACTTTAGCGTGCCTGTTTAATGCATACAGGAGTAAAGTAATTTAATTTAATGGTTTCATAAATGTAGATATAAAAATTGATAACACACTCTCAAAAATACGCTTTTAGTTTTATTAAAAACATGACAAACACTTCCATTAAAAATTTAATAATTGTAATTATTCCTAGCCGCATTCACAACTGTTTTATTAATTTATTAGTTAATTAAAATGAAGTGGAGAGGTCTGTATTTCTTGGAAGGACTCTTTTATTTTGTTTACTGCTGGTTAAGTTAAAGACTAATGGTTATGAAGGAACAAGGAAGACATAAAGAAAAAGTGTAGTTATGTATGTATTGTGCTCAGGCTAATAAATTCGACTAATAGCCAAAGTTATTGCAGTTGCTTCCCTCATATCGGAGAACGGAGATGACATCCCCTTACACATGAGGTCTTTTTGCAATTCTGTCTTGCTCATTTCGGCTACAAAGAGTATTTTTACATACTTTTAAAATGTGTTTCTAAAAAATTATAATTGACATGTTCACCTTAATATTTCCCTCTAATTAATTTCGCCATTGATGCTTACCAAATTTAGTGAAGCTTGTTCAAAAATGTTCTTGTGTACCTCCAGGCATTTGGTTTTTAAAAATGTAGCTTGTAATTTATTGTATTATTGTACTGTGTAGTTAAAAAAACAAATAGTTATTTCTAACATTTCTGATAGATAAAATGTGTACCTAATAATTTACATCTAGTTTTTTTCAATCAAAATTAAAGTATCCACCAGATACCTTGTTAAGTTTCGTGCATGGCTGATCTTTATATAATGAATTATTGTCATCAGTATTAGACTTTAAATTTGAAAACAATTTTTCAAAAATTTGTTCTTAAAGTTTTATACTAGTTGAAAACTAAATAATGTAGGTATCTAAACAGTTTATTTATTTAATAAAATTCAAACTATTTAAATTTAGATTTAGGCATTTCGGCGGTTTCTTCTTTTTTCTTATATTAATCTGAAATGACACTACTTGTCAGAAATTAGGCGGTCACATATTTTAGCTTAAAATATTATTATTACGAAATTTGACATTCAAAATCTCGTTCAAAACATTACTTATAGCAGTTCGATAAGAAATTAGATCATATGCCATGAAGCATGAAGCTTTATGACTATCTTAATAGTATATAATATAATTATTACACACGAGCGGGGAAGGGATGCATAAGCTTTCCCGCGAGGTTTGTATACTATTTTCGAACTATTTTACTCACAATCCAATCGATTAATAGGTAATATGCACGATTTAAACATTAATTTTATTAATATTATTGACAGTTTTATTAAAATTTGTTAAATTTGTTTAGCCTTTTTGAAAATAGAGATTCTATCACAGAGTTGCCAACTAACTTGAGAATTTTTTTTATTGATTTTGTCAAAAATTGACAATAACTAGCCGGAAAAATATGTCCAACTATAGCTAGGAACTGAAGTTAATAATGACTCGCTTCCCAAGGTTGGAAACGCACATATTACTAATCGATTGTGAGTAGATATATTTTTGATTAATTTCGAGTTTGATCAGATGAAATAATATGTCTCAAAGGATCAGTTAGAAAAAGTGTTTAAAATAACATATTTTTCATTGTCTTTACTCGAACACTAAACTTAAAATTGTAGAAGTGCTATATTACTCATATTTTATTGATTACTATTATACATAATGAATACAGGTAATAAAATAGCTTGGAAGAAGAATTATTTATTAGCCACAACACTAGCTCATTTAGTAATATCATACAGTCGAACAGTTATTATAAAATACCTGATCTAGTTCTTCACTTAGTACTTATAAAAATGTAAATTTGAAGGTAGTGTTCATCTAGATTCTTGCTGAATACATAAAGAACTAATGTAAAAAGAAGTGCAATTTATCTTCTCTGAATATAAAATCTCTGTTCAAACTGAGAGTGGTCAATCTCAATCCTTAAGGATATATACGAAACAAGGATTCCTGCGCTTCCCGTTGTTGTGTAACATAACTACAACGTCTCTCCCTGTAACGTTATGAGTGCCATTATCCTTCGCCGCTTCAGCCAACCTTTCCATCTCCGTTCGCTCGCTCTCGGCCTGAATAAGAATTTCCTATAGCAGGGTTTTTAATTTTGAGATCTGAAGCTTTACAAATGAGCCGGGAAGACTTTGTAACTACACTAAGTCCGAGGCTAATATTTGACCTCTTTTAACCTCCAACGAGGAAATATTACCATCCGAGGAGATTCTCAAACAAAGGAGTACTTCAGGAAATCATTTTCTATTGTTGGGTTTCTTTGCTAGGAGTTTTGTAGAGATTTGGCGAGATGCTTTCTTTATTATGCAACTTAATTGGTTATGGACTCATCTTTGTATTGTTTCATATTTTACTATTAATGTTCTCTTTTAATGTCGCCTGATCTGAAGTCAAATACTTATTTAAGGATAAAGTTGAGAATAATTATTGCAACGAACCGAATTCTAGTGCATGTGAAATAGTTTCTAATGGAATATCTTGAAAAGCGAGATGACGACGACAATTATTGCTCATGTTTGATCATTAAATAATTTCAAAGCCAACATTTTAAGAACGTATTTAAAAAAATTAAATACGACATCGAACTTCGTTTTGCGGCATTGTGTTTTGCGCACTTTTAATGTTTTTAACTTCGTTCGATGTCTCTAATGATAAGAGATTTAAAATACCTACATAAACGAAAAATTCCGATGATATTCTTATAACAGATTTTCAAAAATTGCACAAAACACCTCTTCAGAAATGTTGAAATTTTGAAAATCCTTTATAAAAAATCGGAGATTTGTCATAAAAATTTCAAAAAATGTGTATACCTTGCCTACCCACCTATACAAGGTTTATCATTCATAACTTCAAGTAGGTACTACATTCGGTAGGAGGACAGTTTGATATTCTAATTATGGGACAAAAATGTTTTTCAAAGATTCCAAAAAATAAATTTCAAAATATTTTGATAACATTTTTTACGTCACTCTGATTGATGATTAATTAAATATTATGAATGTCATTATATTTATTACTACCCCAACCTATGTAATAGAGGGAAGTATTAATAATTATTGTAATCGTGATTTTTTGACAGTTCGAGATTTTGGTGAATCTTTACGTTTGAGACCCTAGTGAACCCAAAAAACATAATTTTAAAAAAAGTCGGTCTGTGTGTCTGTTAGTCTATTGGTATGTCTGTGTGTTGGATAACTTAAAAACGCGTTGGAATTTTGGACTGAATTTTATATTTAAGATCTTGAGCCAAAATCTGACTTCAAGTTCGTTAATGAGCATCATAGAACCAGTGGTACCAACTTTATAAACATAACTTTTTTATTTTTATTATAATACTATCGTGTGTGGTATAAAATTTTAGTTGAAAAACAAAAATTACATTTAAACGATTGTCATTTTTTTATACGTTATTTAAATTATACCGAGTTTGGTATGGTTTAAAGCTCGCGGGAAGATATGTTTAATAAAAATGTAAGAAATGGCATTTATGCGATTTTGAATTGTTTCTCTAAAAATTATTCAAATTTGTTCAAGTGTATTATCATATTAAAGGAAAAAATCTAGTCGAAGAATCAAAAACAATTTTTAAACGATGGTCAGTTGTTTTTTCACATGTTATTCAAATTATGCCTAAGTTTGTATCAACTTAAATAGTTCGGAGAAAAAGATAATTTTATTTAAATTTTGCTGAATAAATCATAAAATTAAACCCATTACGAAAGCAAGTTATTAAAACTTATAGACCGGGAAGTACTATTTTCATTAATTACGACTTGATTTTACTGTTACCAGCATTATGGTTCCATTTTAATTAATGAAAGTAGTCTCTTATTTAAACAATAGTCCTGTCTTCTCTCTCAAGCAGTTATCAAATTACCGGCAATGTAGTTCCCTCTCATAATTCGCAATTCCTCATTTTCCTCATACCTCATATATACTCCCTCACTTATTTAACTCAATTATTCAGAGGGTGCATTAAGCAAGTAACATTAAGTATCTGTTAACCTTTTACTACGTAATAAAGTAGATTAATACAACTGGATATTTATTACAGCCGAGGAGAGGAATATTTGCGGTGCTGTTGTTATGGTATGCAAGTATGTTTTAATGAAATTCCCCGCGCCAGTGTCGCAGCGGGTGCTAGTTTGTCCCGCAGCCACCGTGGCGCTGGTGGAGTTGCTCATTGGTTTATTACCGTAGGTGTGAGTTCTTCTTTGTTGGTATTCACTGGGTTTTGACTGTATACTAGAAGCCAGAAGTCATTTTGAAGGAGGTGATGAGGTGAAGTTTACCTGTTGCCTTGTTCAGATGTTTTCTGCATTTTCTGCAGTTGTGCAACATAATATATACTTTTCGAAATATTGTTTGAAAATCAAAATTATATTACTTATACCAGATGCTTGCTTTTTACCACTCAGTACTGTAATAAATTGTAATCATGCTAAAATTTTGATAATGAGTTTTGAGGTCCCTAGAGCACGATTTTGATAGTTTCGCGATGATGTCTGTTTATGTGTGCGTGTGGATGGATGGATGTGTGGATGAATGGATGGATGTTCGAGGTACGATAACTCAAATACCACTGAATAAAACAAATTGAAATTTTGTACATAATATTCTGACACCCTAGATTAGATCTGATTAGATTTTGGTGTTGATCTTGCAACAGGAAGTGGAAGTTTCTTGAAGATCTGAATAGTTTTTCTAGAATATCCTCGAAATTTATGAATTAATAGGAATTTTTTAATAACAAATGTTACTATCTACAATTTGTATTCAAAACGTTGTTTCTATCTAACACCATTTTCCAATTACAAGAAGGTAAAAATTCTATATACAAATTTGTTACAATTTTGATCACAAATAAATTTTTTACAAACTTTTAAAAATTTTGAAAAATCTACAAATCCCGAATTCCTTTTTACAATGGTATATTTGTGAGTAAGTATACCTTTCATAAACATTTATATTAAGGTCATGTGTTGGCCACAACAAATTTTTTAAATATTTTTATGGTCTCCTGGTCTCCTATTCTAATTATTCATAACGACATTTCGGGTCGCTATCTGTTGATAAGTCTTTATATAGTTTGTGATGTAACCCCACTTTAAACGAATATTATTTTATTAATAAAAGCATTTACAAATGCGTTTATAAAAACATATATTGTATTTAATTAACACAAAATATAACATATAAAAAAGCGGACTATGTTCATATTGCTAATTGTCCCAGAAAATAAGACATAATAACTTGACAGCAAATATAAATCGTCTAAAGCATGCTATTATGATGCTTTCTAACAAAATCCGCTAAAATGAAACAAGATACTATTAATTTGTTTATCAAGTTGATAAACAAGGGCGGACTGGGCCGGTGGGATGGTGGGATATTTCCCACTGGGCCGCGATGAATTTGGGCCGACTGCCTACACGATATGGGCCTAATCATTGATAACGATTATAATTTTTTTTGTAACGCAAACAATCCAATTCTGAGTTTTTTAAAATTCGCAATTATTTACAACATTGTATACAAACGAAACTATGTATTGTATTCATTTTTTGTATTAGTTAGTCATTTAGAATCGGCTCAGTTTTGTACTTTAAAAGTTTAAGAAATCGTTTCTAGACTAGGTAATTACAAATAAATTATTTACCAAATTTTCATTACATTTATTTTAAAATTTGTTATTTAATTTAATTTCTATTCTTAAAACAGGGTCAAATGTGTGAAATTTCCCCTTTATGAAAAAATTAAACTTTTAATGAAACAGCCATTGACCTTGAACCTTAAAAACTTTCGTCTGCGGCGTTCGCAGGGATGGGCATTTACACTTAAAAAAGTATTTTTTACGTTTACGTGTAAAAAATGCGTATAAAATGAAAAAAAAAGTAAAAAATGTAAAATATGTAAAAAATGTAAAAAATGTAAAATTGTAGTTCATAATTACGCCACTAGGTTCTTTTCATCTGTCAAACGTTAAACTTGAAAAAACTCGTTTGGTTGTTTGTTATGTTTACAATATAAATATGTCGGGACGCCCACGAACTGTGAAATTTAATCAAATAGATTATACATTTGTAAAAAATGGAAAAAAGTATTCCGCTTTATGCATAATATGAGAAAAAATATTAACTAACACCGCTACATGTCGGCCTGAAGCATATCTGTTTGTACAGGTTATTATTAGGTACAAATAATATAAAATTTATAAATTTTGTATTTTTCTTTTCTGTTAGAATTTTATGTAAAGCTAAAGTATCTAAGAACAAAATCACGGATTTACTACAGCCAAGTACAAGTAATGCATATATATTTTTCATTAAAACTTAATGACGAGCCAATTGATCATACTGCAATATCCGATGAAATTGAAAGCATTGATAATACTGAGACTGAGAGACTGTAGGTAATTTAAGTTATAATGTTATGATACTATTTTCTTTGTACAACAATTGTACCTGATTTGTGATATTTTTTATAAATATTATATACTATATATTTATATGTTTTTATAATAACTCTTTGTTTTAATAATATAAACACTTATTTTTGACATAGGTGTACTACTATGTTCTATTAATTGTTCTTATAAATTACGAAAAATTTAAGTAAAAATTCAAATAATTCAATGCAAATAGACATAAATAATGTTTTCCTGTATATTTTACATTATTTACGTAAAAAAGTCGAAAATTATATCAATGTAAAAAATAGTTTTTTACGCGTAAAAAATGCCGTATAATACACGGCGTATTATACGTGCCCATCCCTGGGCATTCGGGCGGCGTTATTTTTCCTTTTTACCTCTCGCCTCATATTCTATAAGAGAGGTAGGTTTTGTAAATTTCATATTTAAGATTTTAATAAAGATCTTAACACCGGATAAGATTATGGTAGAAATCCGCAAACCGGAAGTAGTACCTTTCGAAGTTTGATGAAGTTTTCCTTAAATATATTGGTACATTATTTATTTATGACAATTTTTGCAATTAAAAATAAAAGATATTATAGTTATTTATTTAATTTTAAATACAATTTGCTGAATCTGGTAGTATTTAACAATAAAATAAAGTGCAACTAATATTCTACTTTTTTGAAATTCCAGAATCTTTTGTTTTACGTTTTGAATGATTATGACAGTGACGGTACAGTTAACATCTTTTGCTTGCATCTTGGTTTACATTATCGTTTACATATTACATGAACATGAAACTATTAAAATGTAAGTAAATCTATTTATTAGATTAGTAGAATAAGCAGAATTAGACGAGAGGTCGTGTATTGGCCACAGCAGATTTTTTTTTGTAAAACATTGTTTTCCAAAAAAAGGACAAATAACGAAAACATTTGGAAATGTATTTCCCACTGGGCCGAAACGTTAGTGAATTACAATAGGCACCCTGAAGTGTAATGTAAACATATACAATACAATCACACATGGTTGACGTCAACAGTAGTTGTGATTTTACATATGCCACGATTTTACTAGGTACCTAAAGGTTCTGTAAAATAAACCGATTTTTTTTAAAGTTTAAAGTTGCTTTTTAAAAATAAAGAGAGCTTATAAAAACGCTGGCTACCACAATTAATTGTTCGTAAAGACTAAAGTAAAGAAAACAAAAAATATTACTATAATTTGACATTTGCTGGTGTCATCTCTCAGCAGTTGTTCTTAGGAAAATGGGCACAAGGGAATAATAATTATATTATACAGGGTAGAATCGAAAGTTGGGCACATGGGTTTACTCTGAAGTTATTACAGATACAAATATAATACTGAATAACAAAGTTGTAGGAGACCAAGGAAGCCATTTGATTATAGAATAAAATGTTTTTTTACAGCACAAAGTAATATTTTTTCAAGTGGGATTATACATATTTTTTATGCCTATTGAATAGCGTTTTTTTGGAAATTCGTGATATTAATGAATAGGTATTTAGAAGTTTATATTTTCCCAAGAAATCAATTAGAGAAGCTTTACTGGAATTTAATACATCACATTTCAAGGTAGATACATAAGATTTTGAAAAAACGTAATTACAAACAAATAAAGCATATTCATAATATTCATCCTGGAGATGATATGAGAAGACTTCAATTTGTAAGAAACTTTAATAGCTTATTCCTGATGTTATTAAATGTTATTGAACGTAGGTCCAATTCCTTCAGGTTAACAAAATACAAGAAGTTGAAGTTTTATAAATAACACGAATTTAAAAAAAAATTGTAATCAAGACACCCTTGAAAAGCAAATCGTTTTATACCCTCAGAAATAAGCTGTTAAAATTGGTTACACTCGACTTGAAACACCTTGTATATTAAAGTACAACGATGTTATAGTTATAGCATATTATAATTTAGTTAGTTAAAAATATATCCCATTTATCATCGGTTATGTCAGAGAATTTTATGTACCTATCTCTAACTTTGGTTTAGTATACCAGTGTAAAGTAAATGATAACTGCAAATAATGCAAATAGACCAAATACTGAAATATGATCACAATTTTTTTTAGTAGATACTCGTAGTAAACATATGTTTGAACGGATATCAAAAGCATGATTTCAGTTTACGAATATGGTTAAAGTGATTCATTAATTTCACGCACAGTAGGTTTTGTTTTTTCCTGTTGATTGCCTTTGTTAACAAAAAGTTTATTTTATTTCCATTCTAGTTTCATTTAAATAAAATTTTATGCAACAAATTTTAATTTGCACCGGTGTAGTACAATTTATATCAATTTATATAGAAGGGTAAAACATAAAACATGACTATGTAGTAGTAGGTACTATAAAAATATTGGGTATAAAATTTTTATACACTTTTCGCAAACATAATTTTTCATTTGATGATGTAGTGTTTATAAAAGTAACCAATATTAGCTAGCTTTTCAAATTCAAAGCTGGTGAGTTATGAAAGAGAAATAAAGGAAGATTTATTTTGAATTGAATATTAAATTGGAGCTCATTATAGAACAACCGTTATTCATATGTCACAATTAATCAAACATTGCTATTCTCGTTGAAATGTAAATTGCAGAACTCCCAAAATAAGTTCGCATAATTATATATTTCATGTTTGCCTTCGTGAGTTATTATAGCCATTGAACAAATTTGGAATTAGTTCCGAATTTATCGCGTTAATCTATTTAATCTATTGACTTGATTTACAATTCTTTACTACTTTGCTTCATTGTTTGAATAGCTAATATGTAGTTGCTTTCATAAATTATTTCATTACTAATTGTACCCAGAAATCAACGCATTTTCAAGTGCAGTTCAAATATTTTCCATTTCCACAATAATTATTGTACTCGTAATTACAATAAAATATTCTTCAAATATAGATATTTTATATCACTGAATACATACAGCTAAATGGTAAAATGTACTACCCTAATGTATCTAAAAACGGGAGTAACTATTTTGTTTAATTTTGATAATTTAATTATAAGTTTTACAACAGTTTGATTGACGGTTATTTATAAAACATCCAAGCTTTCATGAAAGTTCCGCTTGCTGCATTTTATAATTTCCAGCGTATTAACTTTTTGATAACTTTAATTTCGCACAGTAATGGAAAAATGTATGAAAATAATTAAATTAAAATTGGAATATAATATGCACAAATATTTCATGAGTTTTTATATTATGAGTGGTCCATTTAAAATTGCGTTTGGGAATATCTCGAAAACTACTCATCGGATCAAAAATCTAAAAAATACATGCCAAATATTTTCGAGGAGGTCATCCAATGACACCAAAGTCGATGTCCTAACCTCACTCCCGTGGGGTTTGGGGCAGGGTGGGGGCATCTTTGAAATCGTAAATAGGAACCCCCATTTGTATTGCAGATTCGGCTTTTATGGCTAAAATTAGATTCAAACTTTTTTTGATTCGCGTTAGATGGCGCTGTATTCGTAAAATTCTATTTAACGTTGTTTTCGAGAAATTACACTGAAAAGTGGAAAATAAAAAGTACCTCCGTATTATTAATTTGGCAAACGACACTCAATGGTGCTAAATTGAAAACCCTCTCGCCCAGGGGTAAAGTTTGGTATCATTCGATAACTTTTGAAAAAATTCATAATCTCCTGGGTACCTATTTAATTTTTTTTTTAAGTTTTTCCTTTAGATTCCGAGGTTACCCCTGCCCTCGAGGTTGTTTTTTTTTATTGAAACTTTGGTTTTTCACGCAGAGTCTCAATCTGAAATATAGAAAGAGCAGGGTCTCATTTGAAAGTTAAATTTACTTTGTCAGTATAATTTCTCGAAAACTACGATAAATAGAATTTTTTACGATTACCTACAGCGCCCTATCGCGAATCGAAAAAAGTTTCAAACAAATGTGCAATAAAAAATGGGGGTTCCTATTAAAGATTTCAAAGTTACTCCCACCTCACCCCCCGAGGGTGGGGTTAGGAGATCGACTTTGGTGTCATTGGATGCCCCCTCGCAAATAGTTATGATCCGATGCAGTTTTCGAGATATTCCCAAACTCAATTTAAAATAGACCTCCGTGTATATCCTACGATATTTAAGTTCAATAAAATTTAAAATCATTTTATATTTGTGGAGTAGATAGTGGAGTGTATTATGCAACCAAAAGTTCACATTTTAATTAAACTGCACACGAATTTGTTTTTGTGATGTACCTACCTATATTTCATCTCCACCGAACAACCATGAATATTCGTTAATTGTGAATTGACGAATATAAACAGTAATCATTAAAAATCTATACTGATGGCTACACTTATAGTAATGTGCCACATGAACGTGCAATCCGGCAATAGCGAGACTATCTCTTGCAACCAGGACTACATTGAAGACAATCAAGTGGTCATCTTAAAGCGCCCGAGTGCGGTTTAATTGCAGGATGTTTACAATTTACCGACAATATTATACCTAATTAATATATCACAATAAACACAACCATGGAAAAGAGAAAATCATACAAAATTTTTAGAACAAGAACTAGGTAATATTAATTTAAAAACTGTTTCTGATTATTTCCTAAAATCCAGGAGAAATCGAATGCCCTCCTTTTCTTCTTCGCGTACGCCTATGGATAAAAAATGTACTTCACTGAACACAATAAATGATATGATGTAAATGTGGGAATAAGTATTAATTGAGCTATTTTGCTTTTATAAAAACTGTGCGATAATTCTATTGGAGGTGTATGAATGTTAATTAACGCTCCGTTTTATTTTTGGAAAATACCTATTTCATTTTTAAAAACAAACAAACCAACAAAACAGCTGTTTCAACCATTCAAATATTTGAATCGCTCAGAAGTAAATTGTAATATCAAATGAACAAAAAAAATAATTATAAAGTTTTAACCAGCGTTTTGGTGCTTTAATTAAAGCAAGGTAATTAAAAAGTAAAGGAGGATATAAATTATTGCGCAGTAAACAAACAGAAGAAGAAAGTAGGTTACGGAGATATAATTCGACAACATTTCATTCAAGAAAATTAAATGCGGTGCATTTATAATCTACATTAAAAATCCGATAAATGCTCATTTCAATAATTGATTTTTTTGTGTACCAAACTGTCCTTTTGCATGAGGGTTAAGGGATTTGGGGAATAAACAAAGCGATTTCAAGCCAATCATTAAACTAAACGATTCGGTGTTTCGCTGTAAAACTATAGATCACTAGTTCTTTTAGTGGTTATAGGTAGTAGCTGCGCGGGTTTAAGCACAGCTCTGTGCATGTGCTAACGTATGAACTCAGAGTTCCGTAGTTCAAGTCTCTCGACCTGAAGTGTGTGAGTGGCGTAAAAACATATTGCAATTAAATCGCACTTGGGCGCTTCAAACTGACCACTTAATCGTCTTAAATGTAGAAATGTAGTCCTGGTTGCAGCTTTGTATTTCAAATGTCGTCGAACGGATTGAATCGGTCTACAAGTGGTTGCATCATTTTATAATTGAATGTTTACCATCAAAGTAAAAAAATAAGCAGGCGCAAATTTTTATTTTATTTTTCAGCTCCTGGATGCTTATTGTTATTTTTTATTTGTATTGACTCGCATGGCAATGGACTAGATTCAATCTAAGACTGTTCTTCCATCAAACCCTCTGTGAAAACTCTTGCTACAATTACCAGTTGGTACCTTTGTGGTTGCAAAGTTAACTTCGAACTTGAAATGGTAACGAGAGTATACCGATTCGAATCAAGCCGTGAAAGTTTTATATTTTTTGTTCTAGGTTAGAACCCACGACCCTTTGTTGTGTTCAGAAGCAAGTACTCAACCGTTATATTGTCGTTTGTAATGTAAAAAAATTTCACCTCAAAAAATGACAATAGAATTAGTTCTATTAATGATTTAATTAGCATTGAACGATAAACATTTCTCATGAGAAAGTTTTCTAAAATTCAATATTGCCACTCAAATTTACTTTGTGAAATGAATCTATTAAAGTCGGACCTCGGACACACAATAAATAATTTTACTAGAATTTTACATTCGATGAATTATTCTTGTTGCATTTATTTTTAAATAAAAAATAATACTTTAATACTGGAACAACAATATTTTCAAGCAAGATCTCCAGTATTGGCGTATTGGTCAGCAGTTAGTAACATTTTATACAAAGTAAATCAACTATCGGACATATTTTACTACCTCCAATGTTTCAATTCCATTATCCATCATAATAAAACCAACAAATCCCCTAATAAAAATAAACTTCCTATTCGAAGATTACGTTCCAATAGTCTCGTTTGCTCGGTTTAAAACAAAAGACTGCACATTGCAACATTGCAGTTGACATTGAAAATCAAGTCACATATCGTCCAGCATCGTTTAACATTGGGCGTCTCCGCCATTCTAATCTCTCGGGGGTGGAACCATTGGCGTCCACAGGGGGGAAAGAGGGAAAATGTTGCCCCATCCAGGACAGATACATGTGATTTCTGACTACTCCACGAACGTAATTTTAAAATAAACGAAATGCTTTATTCGATCAAGAAGGAGAGTTCTTTTAGCGATTAAATTTCTTCAACATAAAGTTCATTCACAGCTATGAAAATAAAAATAAAATTACACATAAAAATAAAAACAAGACTCTAACAAATAGATCCTTATGAATATGAGTGCGGATTTATGCATTTGCATAATTGTATTATTGTGCATATATTCGTATTTTTTACAAACGTTTGCATTTCATACAAAAATGAATAGAAATTTGGTTTTAAATTTTTGCATAAATCAATATATTTTACATATTTTAATTTTTTACATATATTTATTATAAATGCACATAATTGTATAAAATATACCTTTTAAAGCAAAAATATTACATCTGTCTCTTTGTGAAATTGTTAAAATATCAAATAAAATGAATATATGTATTTAATTTTAAAAATAGTTTTAAGGAGAAGGATTGCTTGCGTGATTTATTTTTGGTTGTAAGTAGCGTTCATCGGAGGGTGTAGTGTTGTTTTGTACAGTGTGAATTCGTTCACCTATCTTAATAGTGCTAGTTCGACGCTCGAACCCTTTTACCTGTAGAACTCTTAATCCGTCGCAACGGGGAGTTACCAAGTCCCCGCTAATTCGTACAACGTTAATCGCACACAAATACTTGATGTCGCTTGATGTAGTCGGAGATCCACTGACCCTAGTAGTCATGCTTCGGCTACGTTATTATAATTATAGTTGAGTTTTTAAATACATATATTTGTTGAGAACAACTAATAGCAAGAACGAACTAGTATTTTACTTTACTTCAAAATACGTATAATTACTTATTATTATTTAATTCTTTCAAAATAATTCTCCAATCACGAAAACCCTAATCCTGTCAAATTGGTAGACTGTGGATAAATAAATAAATAATTAATAGTTTTGTCTATAAATGCCTTGAAAAAGCTTCTATTTATAACAAATTAAAATAAGAATTGATTTGGATTATTTATATTGATAGTATATGATGAAGAATGAACAGTTTTAAAAATATGCTAAAATACTAGTTTGTTTTTGCTATTAGTTGTTCCCCACAAATATATTTAAAAACTCAACTATAATTATACATGGTGGGGCAAAACAACCTCCCTAGTTTCAATAGAGAATTGTGAAGTGAGCAGAGGTCGTAAAAGGATGCGAATGACGTGTATAGCGGCCGGTAGATATGCCGTTTGCGTTACAAAAGGTTTCAGTCGTAAACATAATGTGGACGAACGAGCAACGCGCTTTTGCCGTGGAAGCATACATACCTACGCGAAAACGAGTATGTAATCGCCGCCCAGCGCGCTTTTCGTATTCGATTCCAAATTCGAGCAGTTAGAGGTCGTCCACCTCTCTTCCTGACAACAGATCCTGTTTCCCGAAAGTTTTTTACCCACAACGTAATCGATTTTCGGTCCAAATTCCCCGTCGTCAAGCAGTTCCGGAAAAAAATCCTTATGTGAACAGGGCTTTACCAAGTTACTTGAATTTCTTTTATTTATTTTCCTTTGAGAAAATTCCTGCGGACGGCCATGGGTGGCAGTTGGTGCATCTAATGCGAAAATGGTGCACATCGTCGGTCGTCCTGCTTCGTGAATTGCAAAACGTGCAGGAGACGAAACGAGGTCTGCTGGAGGACAAGATTGCAGGGCTGTGAATGGACTAATAGGATCTGGTAGTGGGCAGGACTAGTAAATATTCAACAGGATGAGTGGTCAGTGACGATGCGCCAAACATGCTTGAAGGATTTTAACTCAACCTGAAAATAGAGTTCATTTGTTGCTGTGCTCGAACATTGAAATAAATATACTATTATAGTGTATTTAAAATTATCATAAAATGAAATCCTAATATTCAAACATGATATTCAAATTTGTATCTATAGACTAAGAACTACAAAATTATCATACATAATTATTGTACATTCCTTATATTACCTACTTGGCAGGTGTGCATAGATTTTTTAACAAAAACAAACTTTAAATTACTAAGATGATGTGTTCCCAAAACGTTCAATATTTAGTAACGTATTAATTTAATAAAGTGTAACTAAAACCTTCCTGGTCTTAAATTATTTTATCATATAATTTTACATAAAACATGGACCATATGAAACTAAAGAATAATAAATTCTATGTTTGTATCTTTTTCTAATTTCAATTTTTTTTTCACAAAATAATGCTTTCAATATTGAACATAACATGAACAATATGAAGAGAACAACAGTATAAAAATATTTCGTATGATTTTTTTGTTCGAGCACGCTACGATTTTTCATAGACATTGACATAGTGAAATGTAATTCCAAACAGCACAAATACAGATTTATAGGTACATTATTGAATTATTGTCTCAAATTAAGAGATTATTATGTTATTTCAATATTATTATTGAATGCTAGAACACTGAACGATGTTATGCTACACTTTAAAATTGATATTAAACGTTTTTTTTATTTCAGGGGTACCTAGTCAAGATTTTAGCTTTCTGTAAATTGTATTAGTTTCTAAATCAAATTATTTAATCATTAGAAACATATTTTGAGGGTAAATAAAACTGAAAATAATAAACGGACCTCTTAATAAAATTTTTATCTTTGATGTCAGCCAAATTGCCTAATGACTGAAACTATATTAATCAATTTCTACTTCTTCATTATATTAATTAGCAAACAAATAATTAAGTAAATTTCACACTGCTTATAAAAACCTGTCTGCTCAGTAACTTAATTTAAAACATTTTACTCCACCCTAAATTCCCAAATCTCATAATCTGCACAAAAACCGTCTCTCTGAGAAACAATTAATCGCATCGGCAACATGAATACGTCTGTTAAGACATCTACATCTTCATCTCACTGCTCCGTTGGCTGTTCGGAACTGTAGCAAAGTTATCTCTAACTCGGCTGACTTTGATCACAATACAATCAATTAGGTTCATGTCACCGACAGAAGCCAACACTCGTGAACCTGCTCCCACTGACTGTCACAAGCTGTTACAACACCCCCACCCCAGCCATTGATAGAGGCCAGTGCCCGGAGTTGAAAGCTTAGGGCTGTTTTTGTACAGCAGAAGTGACAATAGGTTTTTGGGTTATACAGGACAGGGATATAAAAATTATTTTTTGTCATACCTGCACAAAAAGTAACCTTTTTCGTGCCTGTTTTACGTGCGCAAAGTGGCTTATTTTTTAACTAGACAAAAATGCGTGCGCAAAGTACAAGCGTGCGGGAATAGCGTGCGCAAAATTTCACTTTGCGCACGCAAATTGAACACTCACACAGTTTTCTGTAGTTACCGACACGAAATGTGCGCGTAACACTAGCGCCACACACGTGATAATCTAATACTACAAGCGCGTGAACAGCTGTAGTACCTACGTCTCTATGCATAGTTTCAACTGTCGATTATTGTGCAGATTGTGCATTGGATCTAATTGACAATAATATTTTATTCTTATGTTCTTTTCTTTACTGTTAATAATTAGTTTTTTATGCTTTTACATGTAGGTAAATATTAGTTACTTTTTTATTTTATACATATTAATTTTAAAAGTATTCATTTTATCTTTTGATAAGTAAGATCACTCAAAAGGTTACTTTTTGTGCAGTAATGACAAAAAATATCGTGTGCATCTCGTGAGCAAAGGCGCAATTGCACTTGGCTTCGTTGCAGCCCTCGCCGTAGCGACCCTCGGCCACCTCGGCTCGCCTCGGTAGGCCTCCCGCCGCTACTGCTCGGGCTGCAACTCGCCTCGCGCAATTGCTTACTTTGCGCACTAGATACACAATATACTATTTTCTATACGAAAGTGCGAATTTACATGTTTTCAGATATTAATAGTATATTACATAACAAGAGTTGTAAGAAGCATATTACGCACGAGTGAAAAAGTTACACAAGAGCCGTAGGCGAGTCTGTAATTTCACGAGTGCGTAATTGCTTTACAACTCAAGTTGTGTACTATACTTTATCAACTATTACGACCATGTTCATTTCCATTTAATAAAAATTTTGTTCTATTTTTTATATTATTTATAATTACTATCCATAATTTTTTGGTACAGAATTTTATATTTTTCATGGGATTTTATCAGTCGGTAGATGATTATTGTTAACTTGGTAACATCAGGCGGTGTGCAAAATGTATTATCAGAGTTGCTTGACATCAAAATAAAACATAAATTCCCTAGTAGTCGTGCGATCTAACTACTTTACGCGCGGCAAGCTTACATATTATATGGGTAGTACAGTAATGCTCATTTACAGTAGTGGTCGTATAAAATAGTATATTACATTACTAGCAAGGTAAAACAGTTTTTACTGCTGAAAGGAGGAAATGACCGGCGAGCCAATTGGGCGAGCCTGTCATCTCTTTGAAGCAGTAAAATAGTAACTTTACGTGTATTGTGCAACATTTTACTTGTTACTCATTGGTAAATAAAAAATGAGAACAAAATTTCGTCATTTTCACACAACTGGCCTGTCAAAAATTGTCTTATATGATGTCTCATATTAGCCTTAAAAGTATTACTGTGACAACGTGAACCGTTTATTATGTTATGAACATATGACTAGCTACTAACTTGTTAAATTTTTACAATACAGCTGTCAAATTTACAAGTTAGTAACTTGATTTATTTTCAAAGGTGATGTAGAGATTGATTAAATGACGTTTACAAGTGAGCAACAAGTAAAAGTTATATTATATTTATATTGTTCAACCTGCAACTAATGCAACATAATTCTTACTGTGAATTTATTAATCTGCCACAAATAAAAATATATATAATTGAATTTAATAATAGTAATAATAGGTTATAACCATGGAATTAATATTAATTCTAAAAAATACTAGTACTTGAAAAAACATATTTTTAAGTACTTTTGACAAATAAAACTTATTCTTTACTTAAGTGCTGTGAAGCTTTACTTGAAAATGTATTTGGTAACAAGTACTGAGCATAGATAGTACTGGTACTTATACTTAAGTTTTTCTGTTCCGATACTTGCCCAGCTCTGCTTACAAACAGTAGAAGACCGTGTGGGTATGTTAATCGAAAACCGCAGCATAAGCGTATCATAATGATTTTAAAATTCTATGTATAATACCGCGTTATTCGTCAAAAATAAATAATTATAAAAATATACCTAAGTAAATATAGAGTTGTAAAAAAATTTTAGTGTTTAAAAAGTAGGTATACGCTTGTCGAAATGCTCTTATCTTACATGCTCATGTTTTTTGCGCAACTCCCTTTTTTCACACATCGTTGACATCGATGGTAGTTGCGTTTTTACACATGGCCTTGATTTTACCACACGTGCTTGCTGACGTCATCTCTTTGCACTTGTTCCACGGCTAATTGAAAGAATAGTACATTATGCACCAAGGGAGGAAAATTCGATTTTGCTCCCGCGGGTAAATTGACAGCACAAGACTGAATCGAGGGCTGATCGTGTAACGGTCGCTACACCGCTTCTCGAAAATAATCGAGAGGAAGCAAAATATCTCAAGGGAGATGCACTTGCACATGTTACAAAATAGTATATTATATATTGAGGGACTAAAGTGCATGATTTAATCCTGAGGGTGAAGTTTATTACACGAGCCGAAGGTGAGGGAAATAATCACCTGAGGGTTTAAAGGTACTTTAGTCTTGTGGTATATACGCTATTTTTTGCACTTCATCCTCAAACGAATGCAAAATAACTTAAAAGAATACACATTTTGCAAATTTGACAGTAAATTTTATGACAAATATTTATATTGTTACCATAGATACTCTGTAATAAATAGCACGTATTTACTTGACACCGGGATTAATTAATTCAATTTCTTGACAACGGGATTAAATATGAAAAATAATCCCTTGGGATCAAATTAAGAACCTTAGTCCCTAAAAATAAAGACTAAAGAAGAGTTTTAGTCCCGGAAGTGCAAAAAGTAATTTTAATGCATATTTTATGTCAAATACAACTTAACCTTATAGAAAATACAAGGTATGTCGGCCCAAAAAATATAATATTTAATGCGAGCGTTATAGGTATATAATAAATAATAAATTCAGAATCTCGTGTTGTAAATAAATTCTTTATTTAAATCATTTAAATTCAAATGCAAATAAAAAATAATATATAAGAAAATATTTCAAAACAACGAGCATTTAAATTGGTTAAGTACATGAAAACAGTAATTTGTTGTATCATTAGTTGGTTCCCTTAAAAAAATTGTTTAGATACTTAATTTACCAACCTAATAAAGACCGCTCTCTTCTGTAATCTATATAATATACCTACAGTTAAATAAAGTTTCAAATTAGTGGCAGTAAAATGTTCACACTAACCCTCGCACTAACCTTATTTTTTAAATATTAATGAAATAAATTATTCAAAATGCAAAATGACAAAATAAGCGAGTTATGAACTCATTCACCTCGCAAAGCGAAAGGCAAACACAGCTTTAATTTTCACTTCACCCATTCTATAGATTTACGTAATACCGAAATCCCATATTAAACCAACTCTTGTCTCACCATAAAAAATAGCCTCCCCCCATTTCCCCGCCCCTGATCATATCTGTGACATGTCGCGCGGATCGCCAGGAATGCGGAGTTTACGCACGTTTTTTGCGGCGTCATAAATCTGCGACGCAACACGAAAAATACATTTAAATGAACTTTCAATTTCAGGCCGTGGCGCTGCGGTCGCCGCGGTATCACTGCCCTTGCCGGAACGATGGGGGGGGGGGGGGGGTACCGGGGCGGGGGCAGAATACCGCGTCCGGAGACGGTTAATTGATGGGCTGCAACGGACACTACATACATGTAGTGAGAAATGCGCTGTGTGATGGTATTAATGGTTTATTGAAATTTTTGCGTTTGGAATGGAATATCTGAAAAAGAGAAAAATGGATAATTTCATATACAGATATAGCATACAATTAATACGGAGTAGAAAAATATATTGATTTTATTAATTGAAAGAAAAGTTTTATGTCTAGAATTTATTTGTTAGATAGACAAAAAGTGGGAGGCGAGGAACCAGAAATTTACTATTTATTACATCATCAGCTATGATTAAAACACGCAAAAGCGTGCGAAAACACAAGATTAGAACACGCCATGTTTTAAAGGTTGCTAAGCAACAACAATGTTAATAGTCTCCAATCTGCTATGTTACAATATATTTTGTCATATCGCACAGACTGCAGGATGCAGGTGTATTAAAAAAAGCTCTAGCAACGTTAAAAGTACTCCGCTTCGTGTCGTGCGTGCTTTAATAGTTACTTATGTATTAAGGTCATCATAATGATGTTCATGCTCATCCGAGGACGACATGTTTACAAGCCCAAGGACTTCTGGCCCGAAGGTCTGTAATTCGCCCGAGGGCAATAAATAAACATCAATGATGCCCCTGCATATTTTATGTTTTATTATTTTATTTAAAATATTCCGCGTGTGACATTTCGCTTTCAAAATTTGTTAATATTTTTGTATCTTAGCAACGGATAAGAAATATATTAATATCAGAAGAAAAATATTTGTGCTGTGTCAATATTACCATGGTAATATCTTAATGCCCTAGGGTATAACATATAGTATATAACGTGTCAACGTATCTCGTAGCCATGATATAAATAAACAATTACATACTAGGAAGACATAAAAGCTTATACACTTCTGTATATCGTAATATACTATTATTATTAGTGTCCGAATATTTTCTACGGGTCTTTCTTATTCTATGGCTTACTGGCCGATAAAATACTATTAGATCAACCGATCAAAAGTGATAGATTGCAGGGCCGTTCCTAAGGTATATGTTGCCCGTGATTAGAAATATATAAACAATATAAAAATTATAGATTTCAATTAATAAATTTTCGAACACAGCCAACATAATTTTTTTTAAATTTTTGAGTCTGAGACGTTCAAACATAAAATAATGTCTTTACAAAATTCAATTTATTGATCAAGAAAAAATTAACAAAATGTGTTCGTACTCGTATTACACAAATACAAAAATAAATTTAAAATAAAATTAATCAATTGAGTCATGTAAAACAGGCAGTAAACAGTATTATCCCGCCCAGTGACTATTTATGACTTGGCTGATATTTCTGAAAATTCTGTGTGTGTTGCGAGATTTCATGTGTGACGATTTTTTCGTCCACGATTATTGATTCAAAATGTGACGCACATATTCTTGATTACCAAAATTTTTATATTTAAGATTTTAGTTATGGTGGGTATTTTATTTGGGAAGTAATAAAGTTTTTTTCCAAATATCTCGAGGAATGTAAAGTTACTTATGCCATTTTGTTATATAATAAAAATTGAAATTTTATATTAAACATACGGTTTTATATTTTTTTCTGAAAATATTTTTAAGCAGTAACCGAGTAACTACTGCCGCCCCCTTTGAAATGACAATGGCAAGAGGCAAAAATGAAACATTTTAGTAAAATAATCTGGAGTAATTCAGGCATACAATGGAAAATTACTGAATCTATCTGTATTAAATGCAACAATACTCTATTTAAAAAAACTTGCTTTATATAACCAACGCAAAAATTAATGATGGTACTTATTGTTAATTTTGGTCTACGCCACAAATTCATTGTATTAAAGTAGGTAGGTAGCTCTATATTCAAATTTCAAAATGAGTGTTAAAAGTTAGAAGTTTATAATCCGATAATGAAATATGTAAACAGTGATATAAATTCTTAATTTAAAAGTACCTATTCCTTTTAGTAGTAATGCAATTACGCATCCATTATTAATACCAAAGCATAAAAGTTCCACATTTTAACTGCAGTTTATAAAGATTATTAAAGATTAAAATTTAGTGACGTTTAAAAGTTTAATAATATTAATACCGAATTTAATAAATAAGTAATTTAAATTTCAAAGCGAAAACTTTCGAAATGGATAAGGCCTCTAGACTTTATCAAATAATGGCTTTTAATTTGTTACCACAATAACATATCGCTGCAAAATTAAATATCCAACTTTTAAAGTTAGCAAAGTCAAATATAATGTGTGTCTAGACAAGCTTTTTTCCTAAATTTTTTCTTTTTCATCAGATAATTCGCAAAATAAACTTAACACAGAACTTATTTCTTTTCTGGTCTTTGTATTCGAAATTCTCGCTTAGAGCTATAATTTATCGCTAATAAAACCAGCAGCAGAGCTCGGCCAATAAAAAATCCATAAAAGACACTTATACGATTTTATAAGTAAGAATTACAACCTTAGAACTCTGTAGGTACCCCGAGTTTCTTAAAATTGAAAAGGCAGAAATAAAAAGTTCGTGCATCATGATTGAGATGTTTTATTCATGAATTTGGTGAAGATAAGTATAATATGGTATTAACAACTAATCAAAAATATTGCCTGCTTTATTATTGATCAAATTCTAAGTATGATCTTACTTATATTTCACTATTTATATTCTGTTTTTAAACTAAAAGTAGTATAAACAAAATTTTAGGGTGATTTCTGTACTTCTTGATTGACTAGAGCTCCTCAATTTTTACCAAACACATATTGAAACATCCAGATTGTAGTTTTGTCTAATATTTATGTTCACTGTCAAAATGTCATTTGGAAATTCATACTACTAAGTTATTTTATTAAATTCGTTCTTCTAATTTTTTTTCAGTATAATTGTAGTTATTTTCTGGATTTTTTACAATAAAAACTGACTTTTTTATTCTCCTAATTTAAAACAGATTATATATAGGGTCTTTCATTAAGAGTGATAGGATTTTAATTTTAAATAAAAAGTCAACGGTTTGACATATCAATTTAGTTTTTACTTTATTTGGAAGCTTGGACAATGCAGTTATGTTCGGAACAAGATATCGTTCAAATGCCCACCACGGCTTTGTTGACACTGATCACAAGATCGCTCCAATTTGGCCGAATTTGGCTCATCCGCAACACTGGCCGCTAAATCTGTGATATTCTCCTCACTTCTTGGTGGCTTATTGTCTTAGTAATGTTAACTCAAACTTTATCACAGTGTGTCTTATAGCCTGCGCAGAGTAACGGTGACGGCGTCCCAAATCTGGGGTGAATAAAAGTTGAGCATCCACAACTGAGCTCGAACTTTGGTAATATTTTTATATTATTTCCAACCGGTCTAGAGGTGTCAAACGCTGCATCATGAAACTGCACACTATACTAAAAAATTTGACACCTAGAACTAAATAAAATATATATCAGAAACCGAGAAATCTTTATTGAAAAAACTATCACTCCTATTGAAAGACCCTATAGTTCAACATAAAATTTCATATCTCATTGATTTTTTCGAACTATTTTTTTTCCTTCTAAAGTGTAGTAAACATAACAATCACACATCGTTGACGTCTATGGTAGTTTTTACACATGGCCAAGATTTTACCACACGCATACGGTAAAGAATGCCGAAATGTTTTAGCTTTAAAAAGTTATTAGAAAAATTTGCTTTGTAATAAAAAGAAAGCCTACAAAAACGCTACTTTTCATAATTTTATTGTTCAATAGTCTGAAATAAATAAAACAGATTAATTTTAAATGTGACATTTGTAGGCGATATCTCTTATCAGTTGTTCCAAGGCTAATTGACAGAAAGAAATTTTAGTACAAATGTCAAATGTGTCCCACTTAACCTTATTTTTTTTTTTTTTTTTAATAATATTTTTTTTTTTTTTTTTTTTTTTTTTTTTTTTTTAAATGACACGGCGGGATAGCATAGTGGTAGAATGCTAGGCTCTGGTTACAGAGGTCGTGGGTTCGAATCCCGGTCAGGTCAGGAAATTTTCACGGCCTGATTTGGATCGGTACCTACTCCCGTTACCATTCCAAGTTGGGATCTAATTAACTTGGCAACCTCTAGCTATCGGGCACCGGCTAAAGGTTGTAACAAGGGCTTGCGCCGGGTTGACTGGCAACACACATGGTAGTAAAGTAAAAAACGCCGTGGCAAAGTATAAGTAAACAATTAATACTGTGTGTGTGCCATCAAATCACCCTAGGGATACAAACCCGTGAGGTTCAAATCCCGAAATTCTAATACAATAATACAATAATATTTTAAATAAATAGGTATGTCGGCTAAAGATATAAATACAGAATGCATGTGTTTGGTTTGGTATTTGTATGTTTTGAACATCGCTCGATTTTATTATAGCACTCCGTTTTGCCTCGTACTTTAATATAAAACCTCGCGTTGAAAAATAAAACCTACCACACTTATAATGTAAATAACTAGTTATTTAATTGATGAAGTTGTTGATACATTATTAATAAATTGAAATAAAAACAGTTGGTATTTGGTATTCTTTCACTATCACCACAATGTAAAAATATAGCAAATGGTTTTTTCAAATTTAGTTTTACAAATACTTTACAATATTGCAATTGATTGGTACACCAGCAGCTTGGATGTGCACAAAATCGGAGCTAAAGTTTAACTTTTCACTACAATTTTGCGGTGCTAAAGTAACTCATTATTTAACGATTTCATTAAAAAATAGTTTATAAAACGAAATTGCTGTGGTCTATTTAAAACCAGTTAAACAGTTTGTTGAATATTACAGTTCATCACCTTCCCAACCCTTCAAGTTTCTTATCTCAACGGTTTGTGATTACATAACATGTACTTTCTTGCGTAATTTCACACAACGGCACAAGGTGTCTCCACTGCTTCCCATCTTCCAATCACGCTCACAAGCAGCGCGTAACGCGTGACTACACAATCATTTGCATAATTCACGCACGTGAGTATAATTAGGGAAGTCCCAAATGTCACGCTGCTTGCTGGGGACTCATGAATAAAACATTATAACTTGTAACTAGACACTCTTCACTTGTGATTTCACGGGAGAAGAGGATAATTAAAATATTAAATTATTATTTTTATTTTTAAATAAGAAAGTTATTATTTATAATAAATTTTTAAGTTTAAACTTTACCAATTTTTGATCTCAATTTACACCAATTAGGAATCAATATTTTAATGAAATTTTAACCTTATATGAAACTATGAACCTTTATTTATTAGTATTTTAAAAGAAATTGCCAAAATTGTACTTAGTTTTTGAGAAAACGTGACATTAGAAAACATCAAAAATAGTAAATTTCGCTTCACATACTAAGAAAATCACAGCAAACACAGGTTCGCCTGTAGCAGCTTTAGTTCTTGAAGTTCCCGCTACGTATTCCAACGCATCCAAGTCGTTCTGAGTACGTTCTGAGTTTTGTTATCATCTGAAGGGGCGAGGGGTTTGAATTATTCCAGGAAGTGTTATTTGTTAGATTTGGCCGAGGATTTAACATTGGCTTTCAAGAAGTATATTTTGCATGAATATTCTTATTGTCAATTGACAAAAATAGTTAAATTGAGTAATACATTTTTAGAACCGATCATATATTAATTAGTATTGCAATTTTAGGAAAAACTAAAAAAAATACGGAATTCATAACTGCATGGGAACTAAAATACATAGTAAATAATATCACATCAAAACACAATTCTGTGCGACTTTATTTTTTCTTTATACGAGAATTTTATTTACTCTATTTCATGTAAAGTGATATCAGAAAATATGCAAAATAGCCTATCCTGCTGTCACAATATCTCAAAGACTATTATAATATAAGATATTACAAAAATTCTTTCAGAATCATAAATAGTAGACTATTTAGTTTGTAATAAGGTTAAAATATTACGAAAAAAACCATTGTTTATAATTAAATTTCGAGTTTTAATAACACCCATTTTTGAACTCAATTTACTTTTGTTTATAGGTAATTCATTTTTCAAAGATATTTAACCTTATTACAAAGTACAATTATTATTATGAACTTTAGTCACGGGTACTCATTCATTAGGTACTAGAGCTGACACTTTTATTCACTTAAAAATGGCAAAATATGCGCAAAAAATGTATAGATAAATTTTTCGAAAATATGCATTAAAAATATCATTTTATGCATAATAAAAAAATTCTTTTCAAACAAAAAAGGAATTATTTAGGTACTATTTCTTCTTATGTCATCATACAAAAATATTACAATACTAATTCATTTTTTATTTATAGTATTACAATAAATAAAGGAGCATAAAACTAAGAACATAAATAAATTTGAATTCATAAAAAATATAAACAAAGAAAGGAAAGGAGAAAGAGAATAATTATTACTTATAGACTGCGGATAATATGCAACTCTTTTATGCTATGCAGAAAGAAGTACAAATAGTGAAATAGTATCTGAAACTTGTTTTGTCAACTGTAGATTTTATTTCTAATACCATATCAAAATATGCAAAAATTTTCTTTTTAATTTCTTTTTTTTCGACATGGTCGACGGTTTAGAGAGCACTGAATACAACACTTATTTTACGTTCCTCTATTTATTATTTTGTGTACATAATTATCAAAACGAAGAGATGTAAATAGCTCCTATTACGTAAGTCAGATTTTATCGTATGCAGCCAAACTTGAGTTGTCAGAACCACAGTCGGTGAAATTTCAAAATAACTATTGTATTGTAAAATTAAATACGAGTTAAAAATCTATTTGATAAGACATACAAGTTGGAAAGATTACGATTTGAGTAAAAATGCGTTTGGCAAGATTACGGTTATGCATAATTGCGATTTGACAAAAATACGTTTTGGATAAATTCCGTGCTGGATTATTCCAGTTAGATATAGTTGCGTTTTGGCTAAATTACGGTTTACCTGAGAACGATTTGACAATATAATATTAGTCGAAGTTGCGGTTTGGTTAAATTACGGAATGTGAAATTACAGTTTGTCTAGAATACAGTTTGGCTAAATTACGGGTTGGCATATTTACGGTTTGACAAAATTCCAGTTTGGCTTAATTATTTTTGGTCAAACTACACTTTGACAAAACAAATTGTGTGCTCCCCATTTTTAATTATTTTTTCCGCACCTCTAAATTATTATGTATACAGATCTTTGTGTAGGTATCATTTATGTTGCAATTTCAATTCTCGTTCACAAAACCATTCCAAAATAGACTTTTTATTTTAATTATTGAAAAATAAATAACTATTTGAGAAAACAAAATTTTTGAAATTTTTGTATGTACTCGTATCTACTTCTTGTCGACTCCGTCATTTCTTTGTAAAAGTTTGTAGTATTTGGATTTATGTACTAATTTCAAAATTTCTTCTTGACACATTTTCAACAGATCTAGTTTATTTGAATAAGAGAATACAATGCTAAAGTAGTACATAAAAGTATTGTTAACAATTCATCAACAAAACTAACACAACTTATATTGTTCCACTATAACCAACCAATTCGCAGAATTTGACCACTTTAGCTAGGGTAGATAACTGGGGTACAATATTTACAGTCAGCCTAATAATTCTTTAAAACTTCTGAGGTTATTGATGAGCATAACTTGACAGTCTATCTGGATTATGTGACAGAGATAAAATATGTATATCTGACATTATATAAAATGAAATAGATAGATTCGATACAGGTCCGTCTGTGATTCGTAAATATTGGTTGACTTTACATTCCCCTTAACGGTCCCGTTTCCGTGACAAAATATTGCGTGTTTCGAGGTGTAGCAGTTCCTGCTTTATTCATTGCATATTAAAAATTTGAAGGAAAACAGGCACTAGATGTTTGTAAAAGAATTAATCTAATTTTATGATCAGTTAGAATTCTGAAAACGTCTTTGAAATCCATATACAAAAATCTGATGTGGCCAGCACACGATCTCCCACCTTAACAAGAAAATACCATTTCCGGTTGGCAGATTTATACCAAAATCTTTTCAGCTCTTCATTACCATGTACAAGTATATAATGCAAAATCTTAGAATTCTATGTTTAATAGAATTTGAGTTTACGAGTTATTAGGCAACTACTGAAAAAATTCCGAAAATTTTGCAGGTTTTTACGTATTACGCAGGAACCACAGGTTTTTCGAAGCTGCAAACTTGGATTCACACTACCCTACCACTACCCTAACTGGTCCTAACAACATTAAAAAATCAGAACTACATCACGCTTTGCTATTTTAATTATTTGATTGGCCTAACAGCACTGTATTTTAGAAGTTGTTATTACAGTAGGTCATGATAACCAGCACTAGAAAACAGTACCTAATAGAATGTTAGTAGTGGTGATACAAATTTATGAAATCGAAATCGTCATAAATATTATTTTTAAAAGTTGATTGAAGATTGTCGCTTTCTATCAACTTTTATAAAGAAGGCGCATTTATTCATATAGGTATTTTAATACTTTCACCATGTTAGGTGTAGGCATAAAGTAAGTAAGTGAAATAGAGACCCAACTTCCAGCAAAAAAATTGGAAGCAAATGCTGCTTGCAGCGCTGCAGTGTTGTATGCCGGAACTATTATTTTCTTGTAGGATTCATATAAGGTTTACGTAAAGGATACAGGTATATAAAAAATAATACGAAAATAAATAATAAAACATTAATAACATGTATACATATATTTTTGGTAAATTTATATAAAAAATACATTCATTTTTAACAATGGCCAAAAAGAAAAATACAAAATAAAACTCTAATAACAATGTAAAATAAAATAAACTCTTTTTAAACTTTATCCTTCCAAGTATTATTCAATTCAGCATAATTTACCCATAATAAACAACGGGCCAAATTATTTGTAGGAAAACGAAAAAAACTCTTGTTTAATGCATCCGGCTTTCCTTTCAAATATAAATATTTATTATTACACATAGGCGCTTTGCAGTAGTATTTTGGTTTTTTATCTTCCATTTTATAAAGAGGAGGTATTAAAGATTTTAAAGCTGATATTTACTACATTAATAACTAGTTAATAAATTTTATTTATCAGTTTCGGGGCAATTTTCACTAATTCGTCGGGTCCGCATTTACTAACATCAATAAATTTTTGTTGGTTCATGGTTGGGATAACAAGTAGATTACTTGATAAACCAATGGCTTTGTTTAATAATTAGCGGTCCTGGAATGAATAAATAACTATATCTTTTCGCTTATTTACTTTTATTCTCAACTTACTTTCTCATAGCTTTTCAAAACATTAATTTCCATTGCAGTTGAAGAGTTAAACACTATGGTTAAACATGTTAAAGTCCTAGAAAGTAAAAGTTATAAATATTATTCCAAACAATTCTAACTTCATAGCAAATTTTAGTTTACTTACAGTTCGATTACTGCAAGATTCTTCTCATAAGCATTATCTTCTTGTTTGTTTAGAACTGTCAGAATTTGAAAATCAACCGTCGTACGAGTATAGCGCTGCAGTGTTATATGCACGAACTAAAACGTATATCAAGGTCATGCTGTCATTTTACTTATTGGACTTGAAGTCCCCTGGGTGTAGGTATGAATATAGATTAAAGGGCGCTAAAATATTTGGAAGCCTAGGGCGGCCATAGTTCTAAGTCAGGCACTGATAGTAACGCACGGATCCAGTAGTGATTTGTCTTTCTCGCACAGGATAAACAGAAACGATACGGAGTTTCGACTGCTGTGTTAAAAATATCATAAACTAATTTACTGGTTGACTTATGTAGAATTTCAATAACGACATGAATGAATAGGTCGCGGCGTTTGGCACATATTTCATCTTCAAGGATCTTGAATGTTAAATGCGTGTTGTTTATATTGTGAAGTGTTTTGCGACAGTTTCAGTTGTGCTTGAAAAGGAGCGAACCTCGCAACTCACAGATATTTCTCATTAGCGGTGTATAAGGGCATTAAGCTCACTGTAAATAACGTAACGTAGCAGCAGAGTAGGCAAGTAGCAGTGAATTAACGCAGGTACAAGTCTACATTAATTAGATTTCCAATTCTTCTGATGCTGAGACTTGCTTTTATGTTACACCCTTCTGCTAATTAACAATTCTCTTATTAATGCTTAGATATTGTCCTTAAATACAATATCCTTTAAATACTGTCCATTTTTTGTTTGAGATAATCAGAATAAATTCAATATTTTTGAGATAAGTTAAAAACATAATTAAAATTTTACGCCTTGAGTTGAAGAATAAATTATTTCGATAGTAAGGAAACAAATAGGTACTTATTTTACGGCCGTAAGCAACAAATATTTAATTACCTTGAAATAAACTTTTATTTTTAAAGCCTGTTTTACATTATACTTTTTTGACTAGAAACAAGTTTCAAACTAGAATTTAAAATGCAAAATATCATAATTTAAACATAAAAATCTCCATCCAAGTTTCGCACTAGTAACGTCTTTTTCAGACTCCGATTCTATTTCCATCCAAGTTTTATTCTAGACCTCCGTAGTAAACGAGTATTTTGCATTGTCAACCTTCTATACATACATCGACATCAACAATCAACAACCAGAAGCGACTTTGGGTTCTTGTTTTCTTCTAACTGCATCTATATGTTCCATAAAGTTCAATTATTTTTAATTTTGTTTTTGTTATTTACATTTTCCATTCATATTTCTAATTAATAACAAAAAGTCAAAATTACGGTTAAAAAATATGGTGTTAGTAATATTGATTACCGGCTGATCAAAACCTAGTACAAAACTAGTGATTCTAGACAAAAAAAGTCTTTTTAATCTTCTTGTCGAAAAAAGTATAAAGTATAAAGAGAATCGGAAATTGACCTTCATCTATTTCAAGTACTATAGGACTTTGCTGCATTCGAAATTGAAATAAACAGACACAAACATGTAAAACTAAACATAATTTGTAAATACTTAACCAATCTTTCTAAAGCTAAGTCAAAAAAATTCTACCCCAAGTTATTAAAACATGAATGCCAACTCTTTTCTTCGTTTTAAGGTTTAAAGTTCCCAAAGCAAATATGTTCCTAAGTTCTTGAATATTGAGTATAGGGAAATAGTCCATGAATAAATTGAAAAAATATGTCCGAATATAGTCGTTCGGGAAGTAGAAAAATGTTATTACAAAGTGAAGTATATTATGCATGAAAATCCTCGCGCGGCATTATTTCACAAATTTATTCCGTTTGGCAAACAAAGAGTAGAACTGCAGAGCAGGTGCGCGAACCGAACTAAAACTGAAAACAGCGATCGGGAACTGGAGGAAATGCATATTATTCAACTTGATAAGGATAACACGGCGGACAATAACATAGGTGCATTGACCGGCTCAACCAGTAAGATATATGGAAATGCAAAACAGGATAACAGGAATATCATTTGTACCTACGTAAGACTTTTATACAACTGAGGAGTTTCATCTTCTGAGATTACATAATAGAAATGACGTCCGTGGAAAATATTTGCAGTATCTAATATTATGTTTCAAGCTTTAATTATTAATAGCGGGGAGATATGCCACATGCATTAAGGAACTTTTATGCCAAAAATGTATGATCGAATATCGCTTGTAAGTTGTGATCAGTAGATATGGGCATTTAGTATTTCAAATTTGTGAAAATAGGTACCTAAAAGGTTAATAAAATTCATATTTTTGGAACAAAATATCTAAAATTAGGTTCCAGTATTTTAGTTTATAAATTTTAGAATAAGTTGGAAAATTTATTAATTTATATAATGATTGTAATACATAGTTGTTACATACGACGTTTCGACTTATTTCCAAGTCATTTTAAAATTAAATAAACTGGAATAATTTAATACATTTTTCATCATATTCTAAATAAACGTTTTTGTTTACTTTAAACATTGTTTCAGTTAAATTTTAGATAATTTTATTAAATATTTTAGGAAACATGATATAAATAATCATTTATTCATAAATATTCTTATTCATAAAATATAAACAAAATTAAAAATGTACACGATTGTAAATATAAATAAACATTTACACCATAAATAATCTGTGCAAATTTATATATTTTATTTCCACCTTCTGTGTAAATATCACTCTACAGGTATTATGGAAACTATGTAAATGAGATCAAAGGTTTAGACCTGTAGGTAATATTATAAATAATACTATATTATGCAATGAGTTTATAATGATAGCTATTAATACGATACGAGCCATGGCGAGTATCGTAATTCATACGAGTGTATTAATAGCCATTATATTAATACGAGTTGCATACACTATTTTTTCTACTTCCAAACTATAATTTTAAAAAAAATCATTAAATTTATTTACAGTATTATTATACACATGGTTGAATTATACATTATTATTTTTAAATTATATTTTTATTTATTTATATTTACGTTAAATATCGTACAATTTGTAAAGTTTAGTTGTGGGACTTGTGCACGAATATTAGTTGATGCTGTCGCACCAATTATATTGGTTTGAGATCTGAATAAGAACTGTCAAACCACTCTGATCAAAACACAGGAACGCACGCAAGCGCCGTGATGCCAACTGCTTACTAAACAAAATAATGTGCTGCTATTGGCTAATTTGGTCATGTCATAATGATAATCTGTATCGAAATGAAAATCTGAAGCGAAATGAACGTCATTCAAGTACAGACAATGCATATTTAATAAGTAAATTAAAGCATGGGAGTAGAAAAAAATAATTATAAAGAAAGTGTGAAGGTGGATATAAAATTTTGTACTCGGCTTAATTGCAAAATAATCTTTACTGGATTCACTAGATTCTCACTCCTTCGTCGTTCGCCTCCCCACCAAACTGTCCAGCTCACCTGTAAAGATTAATTTACTACGCTCACCATGTAAATAACTTTTATATATCTACTAAACTTTAGGTTGATATAGGTAGGTACTATAAATAATTAAGTAAGTCAATAATTATTTTTATTTGTTTTTCCTTTTTGTATTCTCAGAACCCTGAAGAAGACGTATTTGGCGTCGAAACGTAGGTTCTAATTATAACAACGCAATAAATAAATAATTTCACTGACTGACAACTCGGTTATTTCTACACATTTATACTATTCCAGTCAAAAAAATTCATACTATATAAATAATTAAAGGTAATGGAAAGAATTTATTTAAATCAAAAGCAAACAAATACGACACTACGCCACATCAATGTTGCTAACAGTGCGCGAAGCAAATAATTGCACAAGATCAAAATTAACAACTTAAAAAATAAATATCTGTAAATGTGAAAATGTAAAAAAAAAATTGAAAAACACGATTTAGGTACATAATAATATGATTTAGGTACAAAAATAGTAAATTAGGTCAATTTTTTTTTTAAAACACACGATTTTAGGTTAAATAGGTTCATATCGAGTTTAAATAAAAGCATTTAGTACTCACTTGGAAAAAAGGAATAATAATTAAATTCCCATCTCTAGTTTTACGCAACAAAACTAGATAACAATAAAAATATCAACAAGTATATGTTTGACAGATTGACCCGCCTCCTCCAACAGCTAACCACAAGCGATTTTCAACCATACATCTTTAATATGGTGTACAAGTTTCAAAAGTTTCAAGTACCTAAATATAAAATGAAACAGGTTAACAGGTAATATTATTAGATAAGAAAAAACTTTATTTATAGACCAACAGAAATCAATGCGGCAATCTGTGTTTCGATGTACCTATCGTTAATTTTACGAGCTGTTTCGGTTTTCAGTTTTCAGATTTTATAATTTTCAACTTTGAGACTAAATATATCAAAAAAGAAACCCGATATTTAACTGTGGTGTGCGTTATTATGTTTGTCGCATTTTAATTGACTAATTTGTAATTTATTTAAGACTCGAAATGCATGCAAGTTTTTAAAACTTTTAAATAAAGCCTTTAGTTCGGAATTTCAGTTAAAAATTTGAATAACCTATGTAAATAATCTTGTCCATATCTTATACCGTTTTTGAAATATCAAGAATAGTTAATTATTAGGAAGCCAAAATGTTTAAAATTTTAAAAATTTCAGATATTCAATGGAACCGTGGTTCGCTACATTGAATTTGTTATGTAATACTTTTTCTCATTTTTTTGACCTTTCCGTGTAAAAATAGAGATATACAGACTGTCCCAGATAAGTTGTTCGATATGGGATTCTAGAGAGATATGATGTCGGTTATATTAGACATTGATGAAAATATACATTTTGACAATTTCGTTTTTCACCTTTAACTGTTTGGTTTGAATTAGTACAAGTATTTTTTTTAATTTGCACGTTCTACTGACACATTTTAACAATGAATTCACAGTAGTCCTCAAAATCTTTTTTATCTCTACAGATTCCGAAAAATCCATATTAAATTAATATGTAGTCTTAATACAGATTTTTTTAAAATCTTTTGAGCCATATAAAACAGATGTTGAAATAAAAATGAAGTCAGAATTTACATAATTAACATTATTTTTTATTGTTTTTATTCGGGAAGACTGTAAATATTGATAAAATCATTATAGCTATTAATATAACAAGAATATTATGCGATTTATAATACCGAGGATGTTGCTAAGAGACGAGGTGAAACCGAGTCTCTTTGAACATCCAAGGGGGCTTAAATCGCATATATTCGCGTTATATTTAAAGCGATGTTAAAACAAATCAAGAATTTTATTTGTCAATTAGTTGACAGTTCGCATATTATGGAAGGTAACTAATAACCGTTTTATGTATTTTAGATCTAAATTTTAAACACTTATATATCTCCTAAACTAAAAAAAAGATATTTAAATGTGGTTTATGCCATTCCTCGCAATTTAGTTTGCATAGTCTGACACTTTTTAGAAAAAACAATACATACCTATTCGTAGTCTAATTCTAATAAGAAAGTTATAGGTAAGTGAAAAACCAATTAGGCAAAATTTACATTTTCACGTATATCTAGTCACCTATGCATTTTTATAGGAAAACAAGAATATTTCTAAATTGGGCTCCTAATGGAGCAACTTTTGTCTTATCTAACCGAGTTTGTATCTTTTATGGTTCTCCAGATCCCCATGTCGGACACTCTATAATTTTACACTTTAGATTTTCGATTCAGACCCCGAAATATAGATATCGGCTCTGGTAATTAATTAACACCGATGATGAATAATCTATACTTTTAAATATGTACAGTAGGCAGCAGTAAAGCCGAGAAAAATAATTCAATACAATTTTGTAGATTTTAGTGTCGACTAATTTTGAATAGAGAGAAAAATGAAAAGTGTTCCCTGTCCCGACTATCGTCCTGCCACCAACGCCGTGAGTTATGCGGCCGCCGCTATTATTTATCGGAATCCCGCGGTTGCCTAATGCCCGTGAATTTGTCAAAAAGGAAAATAAAAAAAACTTTATCTCGTGTAAAATATTGTCGGATTTTCAGCCGTTTATCAGCCACTGGGGACATAGAACAGGGGGAGGGGTGCACCCTTGCTCCAGTCCTGCTCGATGTCTAATAGTTGTGTAATGTGACAGGAACTTTTTTATTTTTAATTTATTTCCCGAGGACGGACACTGGACCAAGAGGTTCCATTTGCTAGAATGTCATTCTGTGACTGGGGAACAGATTAGGGAACATATTTTTTCTGTTTGGATGTTGTAAAGAGAAGTTTAGATTGTATTTCTTACAAATTTTTGAAATGATTAATTTCTAGATAGTTTATTTGCCTGATTATTCCACACACGTCATTTTTAACCAATAAGAATGCTTTATTTATTCGAAGAAGGCAGATTTTTAGTGATAAAATTTGATAAAACCGATTCATGGTTTCTCTTTGTTGATATTGAAAATTTTAACACTCTAACTGTATTATTTTGTCCTCGATGGTGTCATATGTGAAATAATCGAGCGCAAATATAATTCGAGTCATAAATTAATTTAGTAAAATTTCTTATGATTCCTGCGTAGAAACGACAACTCGGCTCAAAATAGTTGATTAACTTTATTTTATGTTAAATTATATTATACAAAACAATATGATTAAGCTTAAATAGATCAAAATTAAGTAATTTTGTCTTTGCCCATGGAAATGGAAGGCAGAGTTCTAAGAAATATAATCAATTTGATGTTCCATACAGGAAAAATTCTGCCAGGTAATACCTACTGTATTATTAATTAGATTATTACAAGCTATATGAAGATAATAATGCTTACACGTGAATCCTCTTATGTGAGTTTTTGAATTTTCCTGTGCCTTTCTCTGCACGTCGCAAGTATTTACTCTCTTGAGTAATTTAATTTGATTTCTTTCTCGTAAAGTTTGTAAACTCCATATTAAAATTTTATCTCCGTGCTTATCTGAATTAAATGACTGCCTTCAATATTTCAGAAAGTTTTACGTAGGTACCTGTAAGACTGTTTTGTAATAAGGAATTAAAACAAAAGCTCTTTAATTACCCAGTACGCTTATCTTTGCTTACATTTTATTCTGGGTTCCTCCGTTCCTGTTAATGTCTTTTGGTTTCCTACTTTCTCAATTGAAGTGAATTAATAATGTAGGAATGAAAATGGAGAAGTAATATTTCTAAGATATTTAAAATTAATTAATACAATTCAAATAAATATAATAATGTACAGCACCCTTAGGTTCGAATCTAAACAGGTAGGTACACACTCTCCGGAGACCTATTATGTGAAGTTATCACTAATGAAATTAATAATTTTTAGGTGATATACTAAGTATTGCCGACATCTATGAGAATTGAGTACGAAACCTGAAACCTCAGTATAACGTCATGTCAGGTGACAGAGTTAACACCACCAAAGTAGCTGGTATTAGAGACTTATCAACAGTGATAGTTTGACATTATAGTATTATTTTGTCCATGTGAAATGAGAAGGAACAGTTCAATAATATGTTTGTTTTATATTTCGTTGTTTTAAATTAAGAATTGTAGTTCTTGTTTATATAAAAAAATTACTGGTAGCTTGAATTAAATACAAATTTTGTGAATATTTCAAGTTTTTATTGTAAATAGAATACAAGAATAGAGCGGCAGTGTCATTACGATTTTCTTACCGAATCTGATAGCTTTAGTTGTACACGTTGTTGGAAAGCACTAAAAAAAATCCGGGTAGAATTAATGTACGTGTGAGATAATAAGTGAAAACTAAAGTTTATTCTAAAAATTCAGTAGGATTTCAACGGATTTCAATTACAAAATTTAAAATTTTACTTAATGCAATGCGTAAATGGGTTTAAACTATTTTTACCGGTTCAGGTTTAGTTCCGGGGTCAGTAAAATAGTTGCGGTTCGTGCCCGTTTTCGTTTCTGATTCAGTTCGGTTAGAATCCGTAGTTTTTAAATTTATTAAATAATCCTGCCCACTTAACAAAGTAAAATCCACAGAACATTCCAAGAATGTGAACATGCCGGAAACCGCATGTAGATATCTTTGTCCAGTCAGAAATTAGAGTTGATTAAAAACAGTAAACAAAAAACTCGGATCGTTCTGGCTGCAAGCGCTTGATTAACGATTAATGCAAAACTTTGAAATAGAGTTGTAAGTCTAATTTTCAATAAAAATGTAAAGTGTGGGTACTCATTTTACTCGGAATTTCAAGCTCTACAATATTTTGAAGACAGAATTTTGATTTCATTCGTTGTTTACGAGATATTAGTAAAAATCTGCAAAAAGTGACATATTTTTCAAGATGGCGGCGGTTCCTCATGGTCCTGACAACTTTTACTTTACCAAATTAAAAAGGACCCTTCAACAAATATGTATGCCAATTTTCATCTTTATCCGTTCGATTATGACCTCAGGCTCTGTTTTGAGCTAGGATGACTAGGCTACTATGTAACATCCCAATGTTAATAATTTGGAAATAATATCCTAATTGTGTATCCGATGTAATGCTCTGAGATGTTTGTATTGAGTATGTAATTTTTTTTCGTACTCCGGATGTGACTAGAATAGACTTATAATAATAGTACAAGAATAAGATTATTTTAAAACATCCCATGGACGATTCATGTCAAGTAAGTGTATTCCTTCTCTCAACTAAATAGCTTTCTAAATTATTAGTCGGTAATGTTAAATCCTTTTGCCTATACATAGATGTGCATTATCCTTCTCGAGTCTGCGAGTTTGAATAGACATATTCTCGTATAGTGCACTCGGGTTTTGTGTAACTAATACACGTTTTGTTTCTGTAATTAACCTATTCAATCTGTTGACATTAATACTAATTAGATAGATTAGTAATACTGCCATTTATTAGGTTACACGCTATGTACGTTCATTTGCCGTTTGAAGTATTTATATGCGCTGTACGCCGCGCGATTTGCATTCGCGCTATCATCGGCATTACGTGAATTATTATGCATCAATCAGGATGATGAAATGAGGATGAGTATTTTGAAGAGGATTTTAGCTTGTAAATCCTATAATTGATACCTACTTTATATTTTAACACGATATAGTTTTGATTGTATCGAAATAAATATTTCATTTCGTTCGTCAAATTTCACTGAAGTTTTTGCTTAAAATAACAATCAGTCTGGCAATCAACTTCTTTTGCATATAACGGAAAGGAGTAGCATAATTTGTTGCATAAAAAACGGTTTTTGTTTAAACGTTTAATACCAATTTTTGGACACGCATGCCAGTTTTTTATTTAAATTAAAAGTTGGTTAAATTGTCATTGGTGAGTGTAAATACGCTAAAGCCTCATTTCCAGCGACTATTTTAGTGCACATTTTAGTCAAGCCATTTCCCTTAAACAGGGTTGGCATGGCACAAAGCCCTTGAAACAAAAACTCAAATTTTTAATTTTAACACTACAATAAATTCACTTTTCATATATCTTTCATTCTGCCTACTTTGAATCATTCGCACCCGCAATAATAATAGATTACCTATAATCAAAATAATCGATTATCGATGATCAAAAAATCGATTATCAATATTCGATATCGATTTTTTATTTTCGAACATCGATCATCGATTAATCGAAAAAATTGAAGATTTCTCATAATCGATTACGAAAAGTCAAAATTGTACAGCAGTAGTTTCTACATATGTAACATGTTCTGAAGATGGGATTAATAAAATCCAAAACGATAACTGTCATCTTGATTATATTTTGATGCACACCTTTGTCCAAATTCCGACTAAACCTCCACAATATAAAACTACACATACTCGTAGTCAAGATCAGCATGAGTAGCAAAAACTGTATAATTTAATCATTTATCATTTATCGCAGTGAATAATACTAATTAAGTAAAAAGAGCAAAAATGTAGAACTTGAAACTTTATTACAAAATGCATTCTCTATTTACACTTCTACTCAATAACTCAATTAATAAATGAAATGAAGCTTGAGTAATTTGAAAATAAAACAACGTAATTTCGTGATAGTTTCTGAAGATTTTGCTTTATATACCTTTGTTTATAACTCTACGATTCAAGTAGTTTCAATCTCACTCAACAATTAATTAAAATTCCAGGGATATAATTGAAATTCATCTATTCTTTTGTGCAACAAGAACGAAGACGAAGTGTTGAGCGAGATATTTAGTCAGCGAGATGAGTTTGTCGACTGCGCGTATTGATAAAATAAATTATGGATGTGTAACAATGAAGCTGAATAAAAAAGACTGAAGAATGAATCAAGTGCACAGGAGCAAGACAAGGATTTGCGATTCCAAAGGCGTGCATTGAAAATTCTTTTTTGGCCTCCTGAAATGTAAACATAACAATCATACATCGTTGATGTCTATGGTAGTTGCGATTTTACATACCACGCAATGACCTTACCGCATTTGTTCGGTAAAGAGTTCCGTATTTTATTCACTTTAAAATTAAAAAAAGAACCTACAAGAATGTTACTTTATTGTTCAATAGAGTCTGAAATAAATAAAGTAGATTAATTTTAAGGGTACGGTCCGAATCACGCTTACAGCACGAACAGCGCGCTTACAGTCGGTCCGATTTACATTTACAGTGCTCAAAATTTGCGTTGTGAGAAATTGTGCCGTCATAGATGACGTCACCGTTTATGCTCACACTGCTCGCAGTCAAGAGGTAAGGCAGTGTGAGCGTGGGTCACGTGGGTAGTCACTTGACAGGTTGACAGCTGTGTTATATTTTTTATTTTTAAATATTTGTATTTAATTGAATACAATTTATGTTTTGTATTTATTTTACTTCATAATTTATTTTATTTCTTACATGTTGCTAAAATAAATTGGATTTTTTTCCATTTCTATATTATTCAATAAATATAAAAATTAAATTATTACAAATCTTATAACTTTAATTATAAAATACACCAGTAATTGTTTCTCATTATCAAATTGTTCATAATCTGGTTGTCAAAAACACAAGCAAAAAGTTAGCGCGCTCGCGAACGGTCCGAATTGTTGTCGTCAGCGCGCTCAGTGAATCGGACCAGCTGTGAGCGGTCTTGGCGCTGCGAGCACTGGTAGCGTGATTCGGACCGTACCCTAAATGTGACATTTACTTATGACACAACAGCTCTGAGATGTCGCCAATAAATGTAATATTTAAAATTAATATGTTTTATTTATTTCAGCCTCTATTGAACAATAAATTGTATAAAGTAGCGTTTTTATAGGCTCTCTTTTTCATTTCCTACCTTTTTATTTAATGGCATATTAAAGAAATAAAATTCAGTGCGTACGTATCATATGCGGAAACAATTATAACTACCATAGACGTCAACGATGTGTGATTGTTATGTTTAGAGTTCAGGAGGCCAAAAACTATTTCTCTATTTTATACTATTTTCCGTAATTATCAAGTACTGGCATGACTTACAAATTATTATTTCTAAAGAAGTGTACAGAAAATAAATTTACAAAAGGCTTCAAAATTAATATTTGGTTCTATAGGCAACTCTTCTTAAGAGATCTTTATCTGGCGACAGTTATTGGTAGTCAAATAGACTTAGACATTAAATCTTGAAGAACTACGCTTCGTGTATGTTTATATTTAGGGAATATACACTGGTGGAAAAAATGAAACACTTCGTAAAAATTTCTACCATTTTCAAACCTCCATAACTCGGATTTTCAATCGATTTCGATGAATCTTTGCGGGCGAATAACTTTGAAGTAGAGGTACCTATCTACTTTAAAGTCATGCATGAAAGTTTAAGCTCAACCCCTGCCGCCCCCCTCTAGTACCTCTGTGAAAAAAAATGTTTCTAATGTAAAAAATGTCCAACTTTCACGATGTGTACGGATTTGAAAAAAAAATTTTTACTCGATCCACCAAAAGAACATTGTTCAATTCCCTGTGAAGGACTCAAAGAACGAATTTCCTACGATGATTTGGCACAAAGTTATGGGTGTTTGAAAAAAATGTGCATCGAGAGAATTTAAAAATGAAATTGGATATTTCGTGTGAATAACTCAAATTGCCTAAAAAAATTAGAAATTTTGAAAGAAAATTTCGTCGAAAAAATTCCGACTTGACTTATGAGTAAAAACCACAAAATGCACTTTTTTTCAAACACCCATAACTTTGTGCTAAATCGTCGCAGGAACTTCGTTTTTTGAGTCCTGCACAGGTAATTGAACAAATTTCAATGCCCTTTTGGTGGATCGAGTTGACAAAAAACTCGGTACGCATTGCCAAAGTTAGACGTTTTTGGCCAAAAAACGTGTTTTTTTTGTTCGGGTGTTGAACGGTACGAAAAGAGATCATCCTAATCTGAGTTTACCCCCTTAAAGTAGAGCCACAATGGGTTTTTTCCCGAAAGAATCGTCTAATTTGGTTGAAAAGTCGCTGAGTTATGTGCGAAAAACCTAAAAATGCACTTTTTTCAAACACCCATAACTTTGTGCCATTGTGCCAAATCATCGTCGGAACTTCGTTCTTTGAGTCCCGCACAGGAAATTGAACAAATTTTAGTGCACTTTTGGTGGATCGAGTCAAAAAAAAATTTCAACTTCGTACACATCGTCAAAGTTTGACATTTTTTTCACAGTGGTACTAGAGGGGGCGGAAGGGGTTGCGCTTAAATTCGCATGCATGACTTTAAAGTAGACACTTCAAAGTTTTTCTCCCGCAAAGATTCATCGAAATCGATTGAAAATACGCCGAGTTATGGTGGTTTGAAAATGGTCGAAATTTGTACGAATTTCAAGTGTTTCATTTTCTTTCACCAGTATATTAGCTAAATATTTAAAAAAATACAGAAAATTAGTCAAATACCACAGTCGATCACAGTGTACGTATTGCAAAGTTTCGTACATATGTCTATCTGACAGCTTCTGAAGTCTTAATCGAGATCGCTTAATATGATTTAAATCCATGAAAAAGAATTAGTAAAGTATTATCTAGAAGGCTCACATTTTTAACTAATGTGTAGCTACTATAATGGCAATATAATTTTTTTTTAACTTTTGCAATTTTTTGTTATCAAAAAAATTATTTTGTTTCTTTTATGGAGATTTTTTTTTAAATCTAAGAAAAACTAAGAAGAACACAATTCACAATTTATAAGAAGGACACCTTGCCATTTTATCAGATTTCAAAAAAAAATATATGAAATGTAGGTACCTACCTGTCGTCTTTTTATTACTTTACTAATATGTATCAACGTTTTGAGATATCGAGAACACTATAAGTAGGTACCACATTTCAGTTAAGAAGAAAGCAGATGGCAATGCGATGCAGTCCGTTTTACACTCACACTTTTTATTAGTTCAAAATTTGGCACAAACTTAAATAAGGGATGTTTTGTTAATAAACCTTTAGAATAACGGAGTACTTCGATGTAACTTTAAATTCAAAATAAGACAGTATACGTAATGTTAACGGAAATGAAAATGTTTACTAGTAAGTGTAAATACACCTCTCATCTCGACCTATCAGATTCAAGAATATCATCGCTCTATTTTATCCAAAACCTTTTTCTTCGCTGAAATGAGGTATAGTTAATTTTTGGGATCTCGAAAATTTTAAGGATTTTTCGACATTATATAAATTAAATAAAAAATACCCAAAAAACTAACTGTAATGTATTTGAAATAACAATAAAATTATGATAGTAATTTGGGCCATGGTTTAAGAGTTTACACTAACACATTTTTACGATGTTCAAAAAGAAGCGCCAATAGTCCACAAACCCGTAAGAAAATACAGGAATATCCTGGAAAATTTTAAAATACGGCAAAACAACAAATAACGTACAGCACACAAAAATTTTATCAGAATTTTGCATATTATTGACACAGCTCTCAGCAATTGAACTGTGTTTATGTAAACCGCTCTTGAGAACAGCTCTAGCAACCAATAGAATCACATCTCTCTACATATCTGTCAAAATTATTTCGTCAAATAGATTATAGTATGGAAGTAACGATTTTTTACGAAATCTTTAAACATTTTAAAAAAGAAATACTAAGTATCAGTATCAAGTAATCTAGTTATCGGATCAAAATTAAAATATAAATATAAGGAAGGCCAGATAATTCTTCTAAATCTGCTCTCAAATTGGTTACAAATTCAAGTAGTAAATATATATTTAATATTTATTTGCAATTTCATCACGTTTTTAATTCTCGTGTAAAACTCCAGGATCCGCCCGTGGTTTACATCGTTTCATTTGATGTTATTTGCCGAGTTAAATATTCATTTGCTCGTATTTATTTTTGCAGCGGAGCACCGTTTGCTCAATCAAGCAATTTCTGAAACACTTTTTTCTTAAATTGAAAAAGTTCGCAACTGTCAGACGCGCACAGATTATTCATTTCAATTTTTGCTTTATTTCGCGTTGGGCGATAGTGCGGTTTGTTCAAAGGGTCGAGCTTTGAAGCTCGCGGAATTATAATCGAGTTTACAATCAATTTTACCCATGCGGAGTCTTCTTCTTGTATTGACAACTGCTGTAGGTTTTATGTAAATTGCAACTACTAAAATAAACACAAAAATCTCACGACTACTTCATCGCTTGTATTTAGAATCCTCTGAAGTCAACACAGGTTTCCTAATAAAAAAAAAACTATCACCTTTTATTCCTTGTGCTTTCATTCCATTAAATTAAAATGTTGCTGCAGTGATAACTTTTTTTCGTTGCTTTCAAGCATTCAATTTACTATCAGGTACAGAATAATCTGAAGTTACTAATGGTAATTACAATTTTTATTTAAAAAATGCGACGGTATGAATGCGCGGTAATTAAAACTTATAGAAAGATCTTTTCTGAAAGCATCTTTAAAATATTGTCTTAAATAGTAAATGCACTTTTTCACATTTTTTCAGAGATAACAAAATAAAAGGGTTTGACTTAGGAGAGATGCAGCACGATTTCAGTAGACTTAAGATTCATTTGTTAAAAAAGCATGCCGAAGAAACCGATTATTATTAATTATATTACAGCTTTTTATTGAATTTGGGTGTGGTACCACACATAAAATGTGAATCATCGGCATAGATCCATAGATATTTAATCGTGTGTACTGTTACCAGCCATATACTCATTGGTAGATACTAATACATTTAATTTTTTAAATTGTTACGTCCACAAAATATTATCATTACCTCCAAACGAGGCAGAAATTAAAAGAAGCTAACACCATAAAGCAAATAGTCACTACCAATGGCTTCAACCCAATTGACAAAATTGTTAATAAGAAAATTTTTTAAATAAGAACACTTTTTCCATATTTTTAAGGCAGTAACTTTTGTTTAAAGTTCAAATTTTTTAAGAAAAACATAAAAAGATCCTGATCTATTTTGTAGCAATATTATTATAATATAAAAATAATAACCATAAACACAAACATCTCGATTAACACTGTATATATCTTCTTAAATTTACTGCACTTAAAACTTAAATTGGAATTCTACATATTTATAAGCAAAATAGTATTCAGGAGCGTTCATATAAATAATACCATATACATTGTGTCATTGTGATGTATTTATAATGAAAGAATATGCACTAGCTTAAATCTGAATTCCCACTATTCTATAACACAGAAGATACAGAAGTCTACAGAACAAGTCTTGAAAAGAAGTCACTGTTTACACGTATTGCTCATCCTTATATATGACAAGCAATTACCAATTCTTACAACTACTGGAGGAGGGTGCGCACAACATGCATCAGTATATCACATACATAATCTCGATTCAGATCTTATGGTACAGGCCGCTCAATTTTCTTGGTTATATATAGATTTGGTTAAAACACTCCTAAACACTTAAACATTGTAAACTCTTATTACAGTAATTGAAAATAAATAGATCGCCTCCTTACGGACCAATAACTCTTTCATTCCAAATTACCGCAAGCCGACCCTGTACCCTAGGGCATAATTACGTACAAAAATAATGTGATTACACGTCCAGAGTGATGTGAAATGATGAATGGTCTGCGAGTACCTAATCACAGCATACGCGAGGAATCCGCCGCCGCCATTAATTATGCACTGACAGAGGTCATCTGACAGCTCTAATTGCACACTCTTAATGCGAATGACCGATTTAGCGAACGCGTATGAAGTTTATTACCACTGTGACGTGACTTGGAACGCCGAATGACGGAGTAAGTGACTGCTGCTAGCTGCTCCCTAACCAATGAGAGGAGAAAAATTAATGATGTTTTCAAATTCAAACCAATGTATTTCGACTCCGGAATATAAATGAGAAAAGGTTTGCATTTGTGTATATTTGCGATTGCGAATTTGAAAATGACAGGAAATATTGCTTTACTTAATTGGGTTTTGAATGAAATGTTATACAGCAATGTGGTTTGTTTATTCTTTTATCGAGTCAAATGGTAGTCCTTTAAATTTTAACAAGTTAGTAAAATTAAATTTTGCATAGCTTATAATTGAAATCAGCGTTTTGTAGGCTTATTGCCTTTACTTTTTAATAAATACTCTATTTTAAACATTGAATAATTTTGGCAATTAATTGGGCCGCGATTTATTTTACATAAAAACTTTGTAGATGTTTAAAATGGTCCACAAAACCGTAAGAGTAGTGAAATAGCCAAGTAAAACTTTAAAAACGACTAAACAACAATACGACAACAAATAACTCACAGCTTTTACAAATAATGAAATCAAAATTGATAATTTTTGACCTAACATTTGAATTGTGTAAACCGGGCTTGAAAACAGCACATAGCAATCAATAGATTCACAAGAATGTATTTGTCAAAATTCTTTCGCTGTTCCAAATGGTATACAGTGAGTTTATTTTAACGTGAAACATGGGATTTTTCATATCTATGGTTACGACTTGGACAGCAATGTATTAGAGCGTTCTTTTTAAAATGAAACATAGGAAATCAATTTAACTGTATTATTCTTGAACAATATAAGATATTTGAGCAGCTACAATATTATATAGAAGGGGCGCTTTCAACATAAACTTTAAATTGTACAAAGTATAAATCGTATTTTAGATATCAGCAGTGTGACACCAATTAACAAATTCAAATTTATTCTCTATGTTTCATTTTAAAAAGAACGCTCTAATACATTGCTGTAAAATTCGTAACTATGGATATAACAAATCCTACGTTTCACGTTAAAATAAACTCACTGTATAAGTAGTATGGTTCATTTTATGGTACGTCATTATCTATCGAAACAAAAAATAAATACTATATCTCCTATCTATTTCCTACATTGTGTTTGTATCGCTTACAAAAACGAGCACGATTGTCTAATAAATGCATTTATTCGAAAATTGAATGATGATATGCGTTATACGATAGTACGATTAATAAAATGAACCATAGCAACTTATTTATTGTGCAAAAATCAAAGTAGTTAGATTATTTATCCAACACCTCTTAATAAAAACATGATTTCTATGGTGATGAACAAGCAAAGTAAAAGATTGCCAACTAGTGGTTTTGCTCAAAATTATACCCACTAGTGGGTAAATTGTTACTTTGCTTGTTGGAAGTCACCATAGCAACGATGTTGTTGATTAGAACATAATATTTAAAACATATTTAAGCAGTTGTTAAGATTTGTTGTATAAAACGTTTTATTTCACTCGTGTGTAATTCCTTACTTTGCCCACTAGTAAAGTAAATAACTATTATTCCATGTTTTGTTTGAAAAAGGACGCTCTAATACATGAAAAATGCAATGTTTTTTTCTTAAAATGTAGTTTTATAATTTGGTTGTATATGGTATGTTTTCATTTAAATGATTACGGCATTTGCCAATAATTCTCATTGTGAGTATTGATATATATATATATATATATATATATATATATATATATATATATATATATATATATATATATATATATATATATATATATATATATAAAATTTAAGTTCATGTCATGAAACCTATGAAACTTGCGACTATTTTATTTTCCGTTTATAACACTATATTATGCAGAATGTTCTTAAAAATTAATTAAACGCTTTTATTTCATAGTATGTATAAGTACAGATAAAAAACATAACACTTTGAACTTTACGTCCCTAAACGTTACCGTTACCATTCGCTCTATCTTGGTTTAAAAATAGTGTTCATGCGCTCATTTCTTTTTACAATGTGTAAAGTGTAAACTGTTACACCTTTACGGCTTTACTATTACGAAATGAGACCATACGAGTCCCTTACTTTAATACGTTTGCTCTACGTTCGTGCTACGTAACATTTGAAACCTCATATTACATTACATTACCGAGACGACGGGACAATGTATACTAAACATACGAACGATACATTGTTGAAAACCTGCAAACATCAAACAGTAGTGTTTGCAATTCGATATGTTGGTTAATTATTACTATGTGCTGTTTATTTATGTTGTACTCTTAATAATTATATTGATAGTAGACTTATGAATCGATTTGGTTTGGTTTCAGATTTGCTGGCAAGCTATGGTATCATGAAGAAAATATTACAGAAACGGTAAGTTCGTATTTAAATTCCTATATTTTTTATCCACGTCTATTGTATAATACATTTATTTTATAACTGTTTGCAATGAATAATGTGCCACATTTTATTTATGTGCAAGACAAATTTAGAAAACAAAAATGTGCAAAAATTTACAATCAAAATATAAACATTCATTCAAAATAAAAGGGCTCATCTTTCTGTTCAACTCATTCTTAAAACCTGTATTGTTAAAAATAGCAAACACCAAGAAGATTTAAACATAATAGGAAGGTGCAAAGGTATGGGGTCAGTTTTCCTAATCCTTTTTTCCTAATTTTATTTATTTTATTAATTATTTTCCTAATATTTTTTTCCTAATCCTTTTTTGCTAATCCTTTTTTCCTAATCCTTTTTTTCTAATATTTTTTTCCTAATCCTTTTTTCCCAATATTTTTTTTCCTAATTCCTATTTGTTAGGTTAGTTTAGGTGAAATATTAGAAAAATAATAGGAATTAAGGGAAAAAAATATTAGGAAAAAAGGATTAGGAAAATAAAATTAGGAAAAAAGTATTAGGAAAAAAATATTAGGAAAAAAGGATTAGGAAAAAATATTAGGAAAATAATAAGTTAGGGAAAAAATCATTAGGAAAATAGGATTAGGAAAACTGTACCCCAATCGGTGCAAAATCAGGTCGTATGAACTAAATGACCAACCCAGAACCATTCTTGACTCTCACATACTCGGTAAATTAATCTTATGATATGCTTTTGATGCATTATTAATTTTTTAGATTTGCATCTTCTAGTGTTTTATTTTCTTGTTTGAATAGTCTAGATTATTACTCTTCTGTGTTAAAATTATCCTCCGTACACATTTAATATCTTTACAGGATTACAGGATTTTAACGATTGGTCTGATTTTAATTTTTAAATTTTTCTACAGTTCTTTAATGCTACCAGATAAATACAATTTTCTTTTAACGTAAGTTGAAAATAACTTTTCCTCTTAGTACGGAAGCCGGGCGCACGTAGTGTCCCTGATATTCCCGCTTGTAAGCCTTTGTCACGTTTGGTGAGAATACCCAGCAGAGTGCAAAAGAGGCACGACTTCCAGGTAACCATGTGCCATTCCCCCCCAGGGGGGAATGAAAAAATCGCAAAATTCGCATATTTTGGGCCGTCTTAAACTTGGCCAAATGATCAATGGCTATGCAAAGACCCTCTCGACATCAGTTTAAGACGATAATGGTGTGCCGGATCCGAAAAACGGGCCCTCAAAGTTGCAAAAAAAATCTCAGAATTCGCATATTTTGGGCGTGCTAAAATTTGACATTCTGGTCTATCATGCCGTCAAGAGTAATGAACAAATATTTTAAGACTAGTCAACCGTGCCTGAAAGGCAGAATTTAGGCTCGCGTAGTCCGTAAGCGTGGGGTTGAAATAGATAGTTTAGATTATGTTCACATTATTTTGCATTTGTGTTTATCGAGAAGAAGCCATTCCTTAATGAAGAAAAGATTCTGATTCTGCTTGAAACAAAGAGGTCAAAAAAATGGTCGACAAATCTGTCAACTGTCAGAGTGACGGAATAAATATTTTTGTTTTGTTTAATTTTACATGGCAGTCTGAAACTAGCCTAAATTGTTAATTTTTATTTCATGTTTATTTCGTGAAAGAAATCGATTTGAACAACAAATTCATTCGATGCAGTTTTTTATTCTGAATATCTTTTGTATTTACACTTACACTCCCTTAATTACAGGACTAAGTTTAAGAGCACTTCAGATGGGTCGGTTGTGCCAAATTTTTTACATTTTGAGGCTGTCTTAACGGGCCTAGGTCATTCTAAACCGTCTTAAACAAATTTCAGAGGGGTTTTCGCATCCCCCTTGATAATTCGACCAAATTTAAGACGGCCCAAAATATGCGAATTCTGCGAATATTTTTTGCAACTTTGAGGGCCCGTTTTCCGAGCCCGGCACACCATAATCGTCTTAAACTGATGTCGAGAGGGTCTTTGCATAACCATTGATCATTTGGCCAAGTTTAAGACGGCCCAAAATATGCGAATTTTGGCGAATGGCACATGGTTACCTGGAAGTCGTGCCTCTTTTGCACTCTGCTGGGTATTCTCACCAAACGTGACAAAAGCTTACAAGCGGGAATATCAGGGACACTATATGTGCGCCCCGCTCCCGTACTATATTATTCTCATTACAATTAAATACTTATATTTATCAAAATTTATCGAAATTTTTGACAATTAATCTTTTCTCACTCTTCAAAAAATATCTCTTTCGCCGGTGGAGATATTTGTACCAAAATCTAATGAGCTCTTCCAATTTGTATACAAATGTAAAATACCAAACATCAATTTTTTTTGGTAATTGCTTTAGAAGTAAGAACTATTTGATATCAAATTCACTCGATTTCAGTTTGAACATCGATTTCAGATGGCACATTAAACTGTGCTAAGTGGTTCGCAACCCAGTAAAAGCTGTAGGATATGAATAGATCACTTACTCCACTTATAATAAGTAAAATTGTCAATGAAACCGGTAAAATGCCGGCTCGATGCTTGTTTTAGAATTAACCATATAAAGTTACATCATAATAATATAACCCAGGCATATTTAAATTTACTATGCAATGGGTTACAAATGTAAAAAAAATACCTAGTTAAAATGCATTTCTATGGGTATATTTGTGATAAATGGAATCCAGAAATTATAACATAATTTTAATTTGTTAATTAGTATGCTGTCAACAAAACATACCAGTAATCCTGGTAGCTCTAATAATATTTGTACACCATTAGTACAGATAATCTGTGTACCAGCATACTAATCTCTCATCATCATTTTACACATTTAACTTTAATTAGCTTTATTTATTAGTGATTAGTTTATCCTTTATTTATTAATATAAATATCGACTCAACATAATATA
>OX384032.1:11801700-11954200 GCA_947534325.1 Agonum fuliginosum | reverse complement strand
TATTTATTTGTAATAAGAATAAGAGGAAAAGTTATTTGCAATTTATGTTATAAAAAAATTGTCTTTATCTGGTAGCAGTAAAGAACTGCAGTAAAATTTAAAAAATAAATTTATCAAATAAAACGTTGAAATCTTGTAATCCATGGTCGGTTGATTTTTGTTTCTGCATAAAAAATATTGACAGGTGAGACGGGTGACAAGTTGGCATACTAGCGCTATATAAGTCATAAGTAAGCTATTAAATGTGGTAACAGAACGGAGGATTGCTTCAACACAGAAGAGTTTTCGTGTTAATGAATCTTTTGATTCAGGTGATACTAATTTCTGTGTTGGAATATTTTAGATTTTTATTTGTATATTTTAAATGGGCACCGGATTGTACATATACATTTCTGTTTAAAGTCTAAATATGGCGGAAGGTTATTGTGTGATGGCCACGTCAGATTTTTTAGTTTTGTGAGCGTGCGTGATTTAGTTTTTAGTTTTGTGAGTGTGCGTGATCATGAACAAAAACTTACTCACTCGCCCAACTCTAGCCTACATACTGAGTACAAACCAGATATTTATTACCGTTTCTAAATAACTAAATTATCATAAATTCATAAAACCGAAATAAATTGGGTTTATTGAACCAGCAACAAAATTCAAAATATTCTGAATATTGATAACCACGAAAATTAATTGACATTTCACATCTTAACGTTAACAAAATCGCTAAAATCAATATTTAGCCCAAACGAATTCAAATTTAATTAAACATGGTTCCCGTCCGAAGTATTCCCTATAATGTAGTGTAGGGACCGAGGCTCCAACCTTTCTGATCGCTATGGCAAGTCAGCGTTTTCAGCCGCTTCAGGAAAATATTTACAGCGGGCTTTCTAACCGCTAGCGCTCTCAGTGGCGGGGAGAATGTTTATTTCCTACTGATCCCAAGTGTTACTAAATATTTTAAAATGTAAGAGAAATTTTATATCGAAAACTGGAGAAAAAGCCGAAATGGAATTGGGAAATGTTATTGGTGGATTCAATATCGGTAATTACGAAACCAGAGGAATGGTTTTGGAGTGAAATAATGTTAGAGAAAAGTTTAATGTGAAATGGTTAATACATATTTCTTCTTTTGTTTTAAGTTAAACAAGTTGATAAATACGATAATAATGTTTCTAAATACCACAAGAACATGTTAAGTATTTGAAGAGAACATAGATTCTATTCGTACCTAGACGAAAAAAGAATCAATTAAATTTTTATACCTAATGGTAATGAGATAAATATATTTATGATTTTTAAATGAAACAAAAAAATTTAGAAAAACTTTTTTTAGATGATTCATATAAATTTTCAGATCTCACGATTATAAATATATTATTTTATTTGGGTTAATTCTGTATATTTATTTATTTCTGCAGACTATAAGTTATAAATTAATGGTGAAGTTCTGTGCAAATCTATAAGTTTCACAAATTTGTAAATTTTTAAATATTGAACAAAATCACATCAATGTTTATTGGCAAATATAAAAATTTTGATAAGATTTTTATATTTCATTGCGATTTTGTTTAATATTTACAATTTTATAGATCTGTTGCAACTAGATTTTCACAGAATCCCACTATTAATCGGCAAAAAAATTCCTGTATATCTAGTGACCAACGAATGGCCTTTTGCACCGCTATTCCTTAGATTTTAAGTGTCACTTAAATAAAAAATATCGAATCGAACTTATGACAGCAATGGTATTTGCACGTTATTGTTCATTTATGGAAATCTTAAAATTTAATTGGAATCGGAGCAACGTCAAGTTTGCCCCACTTGGCACTTACAATGGACACTCTGTGTATGTATACCCTTAAATTTTTTCCCCGAAGTATAATAGTAACTTCCTGTATATGTATGCAAGCTAATAAATAGTTGTTTTGCATTTTTTACTGCAAAATAAAATCGCAGTCCATATTTTGCAAACATACGAGTATATCAAATAGGCTCGCCATTTCATCGCACTCACACAGTTTTATTTGAATCCCCGTTAATATCCCAATGATAGTGCGCTATTAAGGGCCAGTTTCTGAAATGATATTTAATACTGCTTGTTTTGAAAGGTTAAAATCATCGATATTTTATTGCCTAGATACCGCATGTGGCAATTTTTTTATCGCAGCTGATACAAGAAACAAGAGAGAAGATATGCGGGGTCGAATCTTGAGGTGGATTGCGGGTTGCATTTAGTTCACAAAAATGGAGAGACTTTGACAGTTTTGACATAAATTAGAATTTGATTAATTTGTAATGTCAGTGCTGTCTGACATCGCTAGCAAATAACAAATTGTTTTTAGATTAGACTTTAAGCTTTGATGTTTGATTAATTAAAACGAACAAAATCATGTATTTTAGTGCACCAGCTGTTATTACGATGTTACATACGCGTTTTTATCATCAGAATGCAACCCGTAATACACTTCAAGATCCGATCTCTTATGTCCCCTCACTCTTATATGTTGCGATCACTTTACAGCAATGCTTTGGACTGTCATGCGGTAAACAAATGATGAGAATTAGTGTATCCAAAATATTTAATCCGACCTATTTTCCGCGTTAAGTAAACAAGGTCAATTAAATCCTAATGGGGGTTTCTAATATTTTTTGGTTTTAAATCCTTTATATTAACTTCATCGTCGTGCGTACGTACGACAAAAAAACAAAAGTCAAAAATGACTCACTTCCCGGGATCCTATCGAGCTGAAATTTTGCAAATAGACTTTTGTCACCTAACAATGCACTTTGGCAAAATTTCAGATCATCCGCCATCTTGAAACGAAATGGCGGCTAGCTATCTCAAAATATACTGCACCAATTTGGTACAGTAATAGCCAAGGATCTAGCTTATGATATTGATATATTAAAATGTCAGTCTGCAATCTTGAAACAAAATGGCGGACAGATATCTCAAACTGTACTGTAACTATTGCGTTAAAATTTAGTAAAGTAATAGCTAAGAATCTGTCTTGAAACATAGGTATATTAAAATGTTAGTCCGCCATCTTGAAATAAAATGGCAGCTAGCTATCTTAAAATGTACTACACCGATCTGGTTCAAAAACAAAAATTTAAATAAATATCGATCGAGTCTCATATAAAGGATTTATAGTGAAAAACTTTGTTGTTACGGGTTTGTTTTTTTTATTATTATGTTAATCTATACATTAAAATATTAGACACGTATTTTTTCTTTTTACCAAAAAGTTGTTAATAAGCCAGAAAAAAATTCATAACGTTTAAAAAAAATAGGTGCCGTGAAAAACGATTCTATGTGTACATACTGAGAACATACGTTTGCCGCGCTGACAAGGACCGAATGCGATCCTTCGTCCATTCCATAATCAAAACGACAAAAAACGAACTTACACGAACAAATCTACTCACGATTTGGTCTCAGTGTCGTTTGCGTTACACATGGCGCATTTTAATGCACTTTTCAAAAGAGTTACATTTTCATTTCGATAAAAAGGTAAAAAATCTATCAAAATTAACAATTATTATCACTTTCCTATAAGTTTTATATAATGAAAATAGATAGGTATCCAATAAGTATTTCTTTAAAAGCCGTAGGCTTAGAAACCCCAATTTGATGTTTCAGAAACTCATTTGCAAGTTTACTGAAGAGTCAAATTAACTGATCAGTTAAATATCTTTTCAGAAACCGGCGCTTTGTTCCAGATTTCAGCTTCGATTTGCCTGTCTCATTACACCCAGTGCACGTATCGCGTATTGGGTTGCAACATGACCGCATTGACTATTGTGTTTGGCTTGTTAGATATTAGCGCCCTGCAGCGGCTTGTAACGTACGCCACTGAGTGTTTATTTCCGTGTGCGGTCCAGTATCATGTCCAATTACATCGGTATTGCGGTATGGTTATCCTCACGGGGTTGAGGACGGATTACAGAGAGGGGGTGCGTCAGAACCGGTAGAAGGGGGTTTACTTATGTTTGTTTGGCTTGGCGGGAAATTTAATCTAATAAATATACGACGTGATTGGGGTCAAGTGGTTTGGATGATGTTTTTATAGAGAAAGTGTGGAAATTTGACATGACCCTACCTAAAATACATAGATTAATGCTGAAACAAGTCTATGTAATTAATTCAGTTTACAGTTTACCTTTTAAAATACGACTCCTCCACACAACATCGTTTTTTGGTAATCGCACCACTATATGTCACTTTTGTGTTTGAACGATGGAACAAACGAACAATTTTGTAGCAATGTAACGTAATTTATTGTTCCGAAGGAATAACTTTTGCTTAACAAAATCGATACCTACTGATGGTCATTTATAGGTATCAAACCATACAAAAAAGAATAATAATATAAATTATATTATGGTCCTCTCACTGCTTACTCACGTGCCTACTAACTCTTTGCTAAAGCATAGTATACTTTTTTCGTATAGAAACTTTAATAAGTTTTATATTTAATTCTAAAATGCACACTTAGATACCTAATGGCCTAATGCAAATTAGAAAAATTTCTATCCAAGTTTCATACCGTCTTTTTTCGTCTTAAAAAATAGCTCCGGACCTGTTTTTCTTCAATTTTTCATACTAGACTTGCGCAGTGAACGTATATTTTGTGTTACCAACATTCTGTATATAACCTCAAAAATAATAAGCTGGAGTAACACCTGGTAAAATGCAGTTTTATAAATTTTCAGTTGACAGTATTGGTCAATCAATCAAATAAAATTATGTCAGTGCGACAACAAATTTTAAAACGAGATTCTAGCCGAATTAAGTATCTAAAAAAATTATTAAATGCTTAAGAAATTTAGTCATGTTTAATAGAAGCCCACAATCCAAACTATGTCCCAAATTAGTATTTAATTTATTACAAGTCGTAGAATTGGACATAAATTAGAAATCATGCGTATGACAAGGTATAACCATTGAAATAATTAATGCAGTCCAAGTAGCTATGCAGCACAGAGCTCTTTGCATGTGATGACGTACGAACCCGGAATTCCGTGATTCAAATCTTTCGACCGGCAGTGTGTTGTGTGTAATAGTCATTATAAATTATAAAACATCTTGCAATTAAATCGCATAACCACTTGATCGGCTTAAATATAGTCCTGATTTCAAAAAGAATCTCTCCGTTGCCGCTTTGAATTTTAAAGATCGTCGCACGGATTGAGATTCTGGCTGCACTAAGACGAATCGGTCGCAGGGTTGTTCATGTAGTCTACGCGACGTAGATTACGTGTAGACAAACTCGTAATCTACGCATACAGTATCTGTATAAACAATAAAACAGTGTAGACAATGTAGACAACGAACAAATCTCACCGAAAACGAATAAAATTATAGGTTAGATTTTCTGACAATTGAATTATTTACATACTTTACGCAAAGTCTACATTGTCTACATTTTACATAGTTTACGCAAACTTTACGTGTAGCCGTAGAAAATAATACCTTACGCGTAGATGAACAACCCTGATCGGTCGAAGTGATTGAATTCCACTATAATAACATCTACCATTCTTTTAATTGGAAGTAAATGCTGTTGAATGGTTACCTACCAGCAAAAATAAAATAAGTCATTAAATTTAAAGTACACAGTAGATAATTTATGAAATAAAGTTGGCAACAAATTATCTGCCCTCACTTAAAAAATTTTAAATTCCGCACTGGTAAATAGCTTGTTAGTACCAGTGTTCCAGTGTCCACCAGTGTTATAAGAGTCAGAGGTTGCGGTTTAGAAAACACGTAAAATAAATCTAACTAAAATCGAATCTAACTGCACTGAAATTTCCCTTGTGACCCGTGATACGCTTGTTACTGGTTTGTATTGTTCTAGTTCTAGATAAATAACATGACCGCAACGTCTATAATCATACATGTTCCATGTTTCTACTAACAAGATATGCCATTTACGGAAATTTTAAAAACCGAAGGGGCTAAATGTACTCCGGTGGTACTATTACATACATAAACTGAAAATTCCGCCGGTCAATACAGGGTGTCAGACAATTTTTATCAGAGTACCTTCCAAAACCGAGTACTGCCTGGAACTGCCTGTTAGCTTGTTACCCTATCTGTATCCTATACCTGTACAAGCAAAACTAGTATTAGCAAAACACAAATGATAAAGGAATGCAAGTGTGCTAATGAAGGTATGTTGTGTTTGATTGTATGATTACGTTAGTAGACTTGGGCGAAGTCTGGGATTACGTGCTAGGTGTGAAACTGCTCTGAGTAGTCTTGAAGTTGCTCTGATAGGAGCAGCACGTGCCCGGAAATTGCCATCTTTCCTTATTATCACAGTTTGTATATCACGTTAAAGTGGCCCATGACATGAGTGCTAATAATGTGGTTTGTTTGGTGATTCAATTATTTCAGCGAATAGTTTTATAGCTGAATTACATTATACTTTTTTCGTCTAGATTCTACTTAAAGATTCATTCGAGAAGTTCGTAGCCATTTCTAGTATAATGTTCGATTTTCATACTATTTTCACTATTTTTAAATTCGAGATTCGTACTAGATTTGTCTACGCATACTCAGTTAAGTGTGCAGTCAGTTTAACCAACTTTTAAATGTGTTGGCCCCTAAGAAATCGAAGATTTACGATTGAATATGAATAGTTCGGAAATAAAGTATGAAATTCGAATGAGTCTCGGATGGAAATTGAACTATAGGAATCTAGTATGAATCTAGACGAAAAAAGAATAATATAATTCAGTCTTTAATGATCACGTAACTAGTCATTTATCGTCCGCTCATTTCGTACTCCGACATACATAATTTTTTTTGTAACTCTGACCTATTAAACTAATGACTGAATTCGCACGTAGGTACTTTATTGTGCCAACTTAGACATGTCTGCATGAAACATTCAATATTTAATCTTGTAAAACCCTCTTAAGTGCTGACAAATATTATTATACAATTAATTCAATTTAAATATAGCACCCTCATTTTGAAACCCTTTAAATTCGGTGCTATAGTCACACATCCTGACCATTCGATTCGCAACGCGCTTAAAGCTTAATAATGCCGCATTCGCCTTGCTGAAATCTAACCAACCCCCTGATCTTTCAGAGAGTGAACGTCGAGCACTGAATGTAAATCCGAGAATTAATACTCGTCGCGGTGGGTGGCCCTTTGTTACATTTATTTACTTCATTGCACATTTACACTACTAAAAATTACTCCTTATCTCTTGGCTTTTGTTTTGTTTTGTTCTTAACAACAGGATGTTTTAATGAAGGGGAAGGGGGTTTGTTATAGCCAATTAAAAACTCCAATTATATTATAATTTTACAATGCGGAGTTTTTTATATTAATTTATTTTTTCCCAATATCAACGCAATTCCAAGAAATTCTGAAGTACAATTTCGGATTCTTGTTACGGAGTCTTTCAATTTTATAATTGACATTTTTATTGACGTCTTCTTCTTCTTCTACGTTTTGAGAAATGTTTCCTTATAACTGAGTCTTTTGTCAATAATCTGGAACAAAATATAGCGGAAAATAAACTTCCAAACATCGGTTCTAATGAAACCACGCTTCAGTTGTCCTTTAGTTCGAAATGGACGAAAATAATAATAAATATATTTTATCACAAAAAAGCTACTTATATCTTATTTTTTGTCATCTCAAATTATTCTTTCTTAAGGCTGGTTTAATGGATCGGTTACTTATTTTATATTCTGTAAAGTTAAACTACAGGCATTTCTATGTTACGGTTCATAATGACACGGAGCCGTAACATAGACATGCATTTTTTATGTCTAGGTACCTACTTATTCAGAATACAGAATGAGAAACCGAAGTTACATCTATTATAAATCAGGCTTTAGTAGGCAAAGGATCATTTTTATTGTTATCTGTGAATTTTTTACTAAAATATAATGCCACTAATTTTTTTTTTCATTTTTACTACAGAATAGAAAATAATGTACTAGATACCTACTTACTTTTTTAAATGCAGGTATATTTTTAAAAGATTTAAGAAGTATAAATATATTTTTTATCTATTAACTACAAAATGTAGGTAGGTATTTATATTTTTATTTGTTTATACAGGAAGTACCATAACTTGGAGTAAGTATATATTAGAATGCCATATAGAACTTGACGTACTGATCACGGAACAAAAATAATTTTTTCAAAATTCGAAAATTAATTATTGAGAATTCTGAATGAAACAGTTTTGGGTCACTGGTTGAATAGGTAGTTTTAATATTAAATGTTACGTTGTAACTAATTAATAACTATATTTGCATAATACAATAAATTAATTTAGTTTCCAGTTGCCGACCACATTACTCTGTCTTTATTCAAAATAAATAGAATTCATTGTTACAAAAATGGTCTCCTGAAGTTAACTACCTTTATTTATAGGAATTTCAAAAAAATGAACCTTTTTGTTCCAGAATCAGTACGTTAAATAGGTACTATATGCCATTACAATATGTATCTCAAGTTATGGTAGCCTGTATATAAAATTTGATCACATTAATTATTGAATTGCGACCAATGCATTTAATAATACACGGTTTCCCAAAAGTCTCGGGACGGAGCTATAAGTATGAACGAGTGAAGAAAAAAATTGAAATCACTAAAGCGTTTGGGTCATTGCGAGACTGAAGAAGATCGACAATTTGAACATTTATTATAAAAATCGTAATAAACGTGCAAAAAACATAAAAATTAATCAAATTTAAAAATGTTGGGGTGGTCATCTCATAACTTCACGTTGCATAGAAGTTCTAAACTATCTAAGAATGTAGTTTTTATAACTCTTTAGTGATCGCCAAATTTTCATTTTTTTCCGACACTCGTTCAAAACTTATAGCACCGCCCCGGGACTTTTGGGAAACCCTGTATATCAATGGGTTCGCATAGTTAAGTAACACCTACCATTCTGTAAAAAAATTGTTAATCCTGTAGAATGGTTTTCATTAATATAAATATAAATGAAAATAATCATGAGTGCTTGAGATATAAAATAATAACGTTGATCAAACCAGTATCTTTGGAATATATTATTTCAGAATGTATCAATGTTATTTTAAGATACACCTGCAGAGTTAATGTTTATTTTATGTAAATATCTCGTTTGAGTATAAATTTATTAATAAACTAAATTATCATTTACCCAAGTAAATTCTCTCGATACATACATACATATCTACTCGTATTTCGTATGATGTTACATGAGTTTTATAGCCTCAGGTTCTTCTTAAAGTCGACGTAGAACGCGTAACATTTAACATCTAGTTCTAGTTTCATAGTTAGAAACCTTATATTTACACTTCATGATCCTGACAGCTACTTCTAAACTCGGGTTTAGGTCCAAATCCCGACAAATGAAATCTCTGCAGTTCAAATTCCGACGTCAAAAATCTTTATACATATAATCGAAATCGCTATATAACATAATCCTTACGATTCAGTATTCAGTAAACTGACAAATTCATTCTAACATGATAATATGTAAGTGCGTAGTATTCGGTTAGGTTAATTTCTATTCTATTAATTTACTCTCCCTCATCCCGAGCTAGCTTCTTATAAATTTTTAAGTCCACAAAATGTATGCTCTTTCAAAACAATCCTCTGACAAAACTGTTAGCTTTTTCAGTGCTGAAATTTTTTATAGTACATTTGTACTAATGAATCCTTAGATCTACAGAACTCACGTTTCCATTTAAGATGAACCTCCAGCTCCCTTTTATGCTTAACATACTTTTATGTCTTATTATTTGGTATTGTTGTTCATTTCCGTTGCTGTGATATAAAAAATGTTAACAAAACTTTTTAAGTTAGAGTAAAATTAAAAGTTTATACAGAATTTTAATTGCATTACTGCTTTGAAGGTACTTTTGTTTATACCTCTCTCAATCAATTTATAAACCTTCTAGTTTTGTAAACTTGTCTCTCTCGAATGCCATACTGATCACGGTATTGCAAGATTTTCAAAATTCGCAATTTTAATTTAATTGCCTATTGATAATGGGCGAGATTCGGCCAATACTGTTCTTCCATCTAACCCTCTTACGCAAGCCCTTGTTACAACCACTAGCCAGTGCCCGATAGCATAGGCACAATTAGGGCGGTCTAGGGGCGCTTAGCCCTCAAAATGAAAATTAGTCCCCCTCTGGCGTAACTAGAAATAAAACACCCCAATGCAAAATTTTATTTGAGACTCCCTACCCCCTTCAAAAATTCAAATCTTTAATTTTTTCCGATAATTTCCGAGAATTTTTCTCTTATACGCGAGTATTCTAGGAAAGTATTTGTGAACAAGAAAGTCATCAAAAAGTAGCCTAACAAAAAACAAATTCTCATATTAATATTACAGTGTCAAGGCGGGAGGTTATGTGCTGGCCACATCAGATTTTTTTATTTTCGTAGATCTCTTTAATTTTAATTTCAGGATTCTGATTGTCGGAATTTCGATCAACACCCCCTTACAGACCACTTAACAGCGCTAAAAACACTCAAACAACTCAACTACTTTACATTCATTTGACGACGTTTTTATTTGAAAGTTTAGTGTCTCCGCGTTTAATTTCTCAATTATACGAAGTACGAAGGCAATTTATCTTGTTCATATTTCGCTGCATTGAGTTGTGGTAACTGGTAAGTGGATGTTGGCAAGCAACGCACAACTTTACTTTTGAAATTTTGTTTTAACAAGCGTTTGGCTTACATGTTGCTCTGCAGTATCTATTGAAGTATTTAATTAAAAAGTTTTATTGACTTTTCCAGCTGCGGAAAATTAAAACGGGCACAAATAAGAGAGTACTTGCACACTTTACACTAATAAATATTTAATTTGTTTCTTGCAAAACATATATTTTATAAAAATATTAATTGAAATACCTACTACAGATCACAACCACAATAATAAAATTTGGTTCAGTTTCAAAGTTGTTGTCTATCAAAATCGATGACGACAGAAATAAACGAAAAGGACATTTATGTGACTATTTCCCTCATAAAATTTAAGCCAATCAGAAGTCTGACATTTCTGAATGTCGACCAATCAACGTAGAATTACACGATAATTTTGCACTAGTGCAAATTATCGATAATTTGCACTAGTGCAAAATTATCGTATTTGGCTACGGCGTTGCAAAGTGATTCTGACTTGCTGTCAAAAGAAGTTTTTAAATTTTGCTTTATTTTTCATGAGAGAAACAGCGTTTGGCTAAATTTTAATCGGGAAATAGTCCTTCGAATATCCCTCGTGCATGTAATTGTCGATAATTTCCTCAAGTGCGCGAAATTATCGACAATTTGACATGCACTTGGGATATTATATATGATAATAATATAATTTAAAATAAATTATTAGGACAATCGTCAGTTTCATTTTGAAACAATGGAGCTGTAAAGTTGATCTCTTTTACATTGCAAGCAAGCATAGGAAATCTTGCGTTATTAAATTATTGTATCTAAATCTAAACCAGACGACAGATTTTAACGAAAAACTTACACAATACTCGTATTAATTGAATATAGAAGAAGATTGCATTAAATTTTCAAGGGAATCGTCAGTTTCATAAAAATCATATTTAATTTTAAAGTCCATTTATCGAAGAATTGAGGTTATGAAGTATCAAAAAGGTAACGATATTTCTATTTACCAGATATTTAAAATTGATTTCCTCACTAACACTATAATACATACATGTCTCTCTGTGGTACGATACGTAATGCTAAATTTGTTTACTTTTTTACTCTCTCCGAAATAAGCTACAGTTCATTAAGTCTACCGTCCGATGTCGTTAGTTTTTGTAGGCAATAACCGAGGCAATAACATTAAAACAATTATGATACATTTTAATAATACAGGATGTATCATAACTTCGAATAGATACATAAAAGGAATTAGTACTTACTTGATTATATGGATAAAGAAATGTTTTTATATTTGCCGTTCACAAAGTTAACTTTGTAAAACGCAACTGAATGTCGCCAGAATTCACTTTGTGACACGCAACATATTTTTTTAGAAGGTTGGTATTGGTAATATCAGAATACATTTACTGCAATTGTCAAACATAAAACCTGAGAACATACGAACGTACCAATTTCAGTATAACCTTCAAACCTGTATTGCTTAATTAATTAGTTTTTAGTCAATAAAATTAATGATATAGTAATGGAAAACATATAAGTTCAATATTTTCTATAATGGAAGGTGGATGTTGATCGAAATGCAGTCCAAAATTATAATGTTTATTTACAAAACCGACGTTTCGGCACACAACTGTACCATCATCAGGGACTGAAAGTACAAATAGACAATAACTACATATCAAAAAATATAAAACACAACAACATTGAACTAAAAAACGACATAATTTCACTGTTTTTTGAAATTTAAAATGTTAAACATTAACTCTACTCACCATTAATTTTACTTTGTAAGTAATAATTTGTAAATAAACATTATAATTTTGGACTGCATTTCGATCAACATCCACCTTCCATTATCCTACAACAGTCGATAAATAGATTTTTCTCATTTTCTATAATGTCTTCCTTTATCACCCATAATAGTTCAGTAATTATTATACTTTTACAGGGACAGTGACAGTTAAATAAATGGCGATATTAATGTCACCAACAAAAACGTTACACATATAAATTTCCCTAGATCAACTTGGTGTATATATTATGACAGTTTAATTTAAATTTTAATATTTAAAAGATACCAAATAGAAAAAATACTATAAAGAACTCATTTTATAAGACTTTTTTCGCATTTGTCCTTTAGTAAACACGCTCTTGGGTTCGTTTTACTAAATTTGGACGTGTGCGAAAAAATCATGTCTTATAATAACTTATTCTTTAATATAATATTTTAATTCGAAAATTACTTGGAACTTGCAAGGTACATTTGCTGTACCACTAGATTCGTAGAATTAACAATTAAAAGTAAGTTAACTCATAAGTACTCGAAGTTTTGATAGGTACTACTTCAATATGAATCATAAAATCAAATTAATTTGTTTTCTGTTGGAAATTTCTGGCCAAACAGAATGAAATTATCAAAATTAAAACAGTAGGTTAGTGAATTATAATTTGTAGGACAGCAAATAAGTAAAAGACAGGTTTAACCTTCGACCATAGATACCTTAGACCCCGCACGCAGCCATTTGTTGTGAAGCCGACACTTGTGTCAGTTAGCCTACAGTTGGTGTAATACGGGTTGCATTTTCACTATTTCTATTCTTTGTTGGAGCGTATATCGTACCATTTTCGTAACTCGGATAGTTTTTATTTTACAACTGTAAAAAATAACATGCATATCTTTGCAAGTACAAAAATGGATCGAACTTTAAAATGACACCTCTTAATGGAAAACCCTACATGTCATATCATATCACATACATACAGTATACATCACAAAGGAGGCCCAGAAAGTGTCTACACAAAACTTGATGAATAAAGAAATGACCTTTAAAAATATGTAACCTTGTCTTATTTTGATATCTTTATCCATAACGTATTATATGTATTATTCAATAGGAGTAGAAAAAACCGTGTATTCTAAAATATAAAACGAAAATAAATAAAAAGCGAGCCATACACTTTTGAGTAATAAATATTCAATTTGTTTCTCGTAAAACTCATATTTTCGATAAAAATATCAGTTTTCCAGCGGGTTTAAAACTTTGACAGGTCTGACATCAGTTTACACGACAACGACGAAGATAAAATCAATAGATACAAAATTGTGAAGTCGTTGTTCGTTGTTCGGAACAGCAAATGCTTTTAAAAGCGTCTTTCATTAAAGCGAGTTCCTTGTTCGTCTCTTCCCAGCATTCTTCAAAACCAGCATGAGATAAGAATTGTAAAGTTAGCAAATTCATTTGAAATAATTCAAATGAAGTCTCCGGTAGCCAGAGACATAATTTTTCATCAACGACAGCAACAGCACAGTTAGTTTATGCAGGGCCGTTTTTACTACAAACCAGGTGAAACGGTTGCTTTCAAACCCTAATTTTAATAGGGCCCTTTTATTTACCGTAGAATTTTAGCAAATTTCCATGTTTTAATATTAAAGAAATGAATGATTCTGATGATGATGTATTCGTTTGTTAATGTAAACAAGAGTAAAGTAACAATCATCGGTCATTGTAAAGTAAAAAACTTACAAGAAAAATAACGTTCTTTTCACGTGTTGATAACAAAACAGATATAAATCTTGTACTGATTTTCTTTTTCTATAAAATGCATTGTTCTTAAACTTAAGTAGATATTATGACATAAATAGAAAACATTACATATTTCAAAAGTTAAATCCATGATCTACCATGCACCTTATTTTTAGATAAAGGGTCAAGTCAAGTCAAATAAAGAAGAATACAAATATGGAAATAGGAAAATAACAAATTTTGCAATTTCAATATAATAATATAAACTATCTTAAAGAAGTTAGAGAAGAAAAAAGTTTATTACCTATGTTATAACATTTTCTTTCTTATATTGTTTCTAGTAGAAATACATAATACTTAAAAATGGACAAACACTTTAAGAGAATAATTATTAATTATACATTTCGATGTCCTGTTTAATAAAAAAGAATTTATGATGAGAGGCTTAAATTTATACAGTGCCTTTATTACACTATTAATTTACTAAAAAAATCTGACGTGGACACCACATGACTTCCTTGTACGCCTTGTTTGTTCATAATTTTCTTAATAACTAAAATGTAGAATAATATAAAACATTCTTTAACTTATTATACTAGTATACTCACAAATATATTTTAGTCATTTTATTTAAACTGCAGAAGAAGATATAAACGATATTTTACTATTGTCACTGCTACTGTCACTGTCATGTCATAATCATTTAAATTTTACCTAGTAACAAATGTTAATCGATCATGGACTACAAGATACCGAAATATTAAATTATAAGTAGGTATATACTTTAATTATTCTTAAATGATAGAAGATACAGAAAAATTTATAAAATACCGATTGTAGATAATAATCACATAATCTTTCATTTAAAATAAAAAAAATTGCCTAAAATTAATTATTTATCAATTATTTTTTTTAATTTACTACTTCCGGTTTGTAGATTGAAACCAAAAATAGGAGGTGCACAACTAGATGCTATAACAGTCCTAAATACAAAATTTCAGCTTTCTACGTCTAACCGTATTTGAGTTATGCGACACACATACGTCCGTACGCACGTACGTACGCACGTACGCACGTACGCACGTACGCACGTACGCACGTACGTACAGACGTCACGACGAAACTAGTCATAATGGATTCAGAAAAGGTCAAAACGGATATTTCCGTCAAAATCTGAGAACCGAAATTTTTCGCGATTACAATACTTCCTTACTTCGTACAAGGAAGTAAAAAGAATAATTTTTTGTCTATATCCGGTTTTTGAGTAATTGAATGTTGAAATTACGCTCGTTTTAAATGGACTCTGATGGCAATTCACTAAAGTTTTGTTTTGCATGCTATAAACTATGTGATAAAATGATGAAAAATTTTCGTTTATCCGATTTTTGTGTAATTGAATGTTGAAATTACGCTCGTTTTACGCGGACTCTTATGGCAATTCACTAACTTTTTGTTTTGCATGCTATAAACTATGTGATAAAATGATGAAAAATTCATAGAACTTATTAATATTTACATTTCCTATAAACCTTCAAAAATAAGGTCGTGAATTTTTTTGTACTTTTTCTAAACCATTTGCTACCATTTTTTTAAAAATGTTAGCATGCCAAGCATTTTTTGATTAGTGAATTGTTAATTATTGTACAAATATATCACCGCAACTGAACGAATTGCAATGATACCAGCCAACGCGCGTTGAGCGAATTATCAAAAATATTTATATTTTCATATCGAAGACTAATAATGTCTGGGTATGCCACTGCAGGGATCCCTAACTTGTCATCAAGAAATTTTTATTTAAAATATATAATTTATTTGTTATTGAAAATTAGTTTCGTGATGATTAAATAAGTTATAATAATTTTTTATCATGTTCACTTAAAAAACTGTATCTTTAATTTTGCGAATTTTCATAAGATTCTTTCTGACAGAATCAAAACATCGAAATGTATAACCCTTCGACCATATATAGGTATAGACAAATAACACTCAATGCTGTAGTATACAATGTTGTGAAGGCAAGAATTTCGGTAGCGGGGAGCAGCAGCTATAGGCGGGGAAAGAAGTTGAGGACACGATAGAGTTTTGCACATTGCTATTGCTGACTTCTGGTTTGTTGTCATGGAACAGAGAATGAAAATAGGCAAAATGCAACACTTCAAGGTGTCTGCAGGTTATACTCCTCGTCCTCTTCACACCGCTACGCTAGTTCTTTGCTTCACAACAAAGGCTTGCGTTGTTTGTCTATTTCTATATATATGGTCGAAGGTTTAACCTCAAAGTTTTTGTCTCTTTTTTAACACACTGTGTAACAGCAGCAAAGACAAGACAGTCAGAATAATCTATTGTTAAGTAGGTAATGTAAATAAAACTTTTTAAAAAATGAGATACAGTTATTTCAAGCAAAACGAGCTCATTCGAATATATATGGTACATGTCTACGACTCTTATATAGTGAACTTTCATTCTCGTAACTATTACAGCAATAATTGTAAAAAAATTGTAAATCAAAAGGCCATGTGAGCCACTTATATTTATTAGGCTTTCGGGCTATATTAATTAAAATCCGGCCCTGATGTTTCTCGTTTTCGCGCACCAGGTACGGCTGGAATCCGCAGCAGTGACTAAATAAGGCTCCGTGTTCATAATTTAGCGTTTTATGTGTTTTTCCGTGTTTGCGTGACTGCTTGTCGCGCTTAATTCAGATAAGTGATGAAGTGTGACCCGCGATAAGAAGAACTTAAAAACCTTCGGATGTTACGAGCTCACCCACTAACTATAATTAATCTCTGTGAAATATTGCCGCGAACTTCTGCGCAACGTTCACCTCAACAAGACGGGAGACGACGACGACGGTGATGATGACTATGATGATGACACCGTGACGCAACTGTCCACCCAGTACTTGAGATGGGAGATGAAAATTTCATCTTCTTACAGTCAATTTTAAGATTACAGCACTTATTTTTCTACGACCCTGAAAGTAGAAGGGACTTTTTTTCTTTATAATATGGGTTTAGTGTTGTAAATGGAAATATAGAAAATTAATTACCTAAGGTCTTGTGTAAATATTGGTAATATTGGAAACAATGGAAATATTCATTTCTTAATAATATTTTGTTAAGAAACAGATAACTTTTATTTTTACTTAAATCTTCAATTATTGGCAAGATGGCTACATAATGGCAATGGCAATAAAAATTTGTGGCCTAAACGTACGTTGGCAGACATAAACAGTGATTTAATGTAATAATGACGTAATAGAAGAAAATGTTGATTTGTTGATGATTCTAAGTAGAGGAAGTTGAAGTGAAAATCGCATGACACAAATAACAGCCAATGAAAGAATTGACTACAATAATAGTAACCATGGTTATTAGCGGAAATTTTTTCTAGTAGTCATTATGTCAGTTTGGCATTAACTTAAAAATTGGTTAAATTGTAATTTTGAGTGTAAGTCAGAAATAATTATTGAGATAAATAACACATATATTTAAATGTTGAATACAAATTTAGTAAATATTTCAAGTTTCTATTGTAAAAAGAATTCAAAAATAGAGTGGCGATCTCATTGCGATTTTCTTACCAAATATGTACTCGTGCATTAATTCATGTCCAGGAATTTTTTATCGCGTTTTCCAACAACGTTATTAGCTCTCGTGTACCACTCGATCTAATTAAGACGTTGTTGGAAAGCACTTAAAAGAAGTTCCGGAAAGAATTAATGCACATGTGATATTATAAATGAACTTACTTACTGACTGACATACTTTTCAAAACGCAGTTAGAAATTACAATGTACTTAATAATATTTCAGGAGTTGGTTTATTCCTAAAATGTTTTTCTTTTTCAATAAAAATATTTTTTTTAATATTTTCGGAAATATTTCCGAATACATTTCTCAAAAATTAGTGATGCCGTTTATCGAGATTAGTCGAGAGTATGTCCGACTCTCGACTCGTCTCGGAATTTCCAAAATGAATCAAAAGTCACTGTCATCTCGTCTAGTCTCGAAATTTCTCGACTAATCTCGATATGAAGTCGAGAGTCTCGAATCAACTTGGGTCTCGTCTCGGTCACAAATCTGTAGTCGAGACTTGCTTTGTAACCTCGTCTTGAATTACGTGACTAGTCTCTCCAGTCTTGCATCAACATTATTTTTTATAATTAAAGTAACAAGCAAATCGTTTTCTTTAAATAAAACTTTATAAAGCATTAAATTTCATGTTTCATGTTCACTGTACGAAATTTCAAAACTCCCGGTAATACGGCGCATGCGTGTTTTTATTATTCTATTCAAATAATTAACTATAAAATGTCAGTTGTGTTGTAACATAATGTTTTTGTTTGTCACAAAGTATAGTTCGAAAATCCTTATTGAGTTACGAAGTATATGATGAAGATTCAATAACATTTAATATTCTAGTAGAAATTAGTGTGACGGATTTCCGGTTCCGGTTTAAAGGGTAATAAATGTAGCGCACTTATAAACAAGCATCCGGGTCCCGGTAGTCAATGTCACTACTGTTAATGTTAAATTGATGAAAATGAAAACCTTGGCGTTGGTAATCTTGATTTTGGTGGCACGGGTCGTGTTTATCACCCTTCGCTTCATGTTCCGCCTCGGCGTCATGTGCTGGTGCCGCGACCTCTCGTCTCTTCCACCGAACTCATTACCTGTAACCCTAAACCAGCCAACCGGTGCAGTCTTGGTTCATTCTTTCTCAGCCATCCGAACATCAAAATCACACGTATTATTTTTATCAGATCATCTTAATCCTTTATGGAATATATGGATATTTTCAAAAATATAATTGACCAAATAAATAATTTGACCACTGACCGGTCACGTTAAACGAGTTACCTACAGCACTAGATTAAAGGATTAAGCTGAATTAATATGGAATTCAATATCCTTCCTGAGTTCCATATATTCGGTTGTAGTATTCAATTATTTTTTAAATTTTACCTATAACCTCAAATTCAGCAATAGCGCACTTAATTTAGCTTTTAATTTGCCATAATGGTTTCAATGATACAGAGCCCTCAAGATAAGCCAACCACAATAAAGACGTATTTATTTATTAGGATGCAAATCTTAAATATTTTAATTAATGAAAAAAATATTTTAGAACCAGTAAATGTTCTCATACCACTGTCGTGGATTTAAAGAAAAAGTTAAGTAGAATGTATGGCCCTTCCTTGAGACTAAGGTTTATAGAAAAGATTTGTTTTAGTGCATATCAGAATGTTGTGATTTAAGTTATCATAGTAAAATCATTACGTTAGTGTATAAATTTTTCTTAACGTAATTGATGTAACGACGTAAATGAAGTGAAAAAATTTGATTTCACACTTTTAGGGTAGTCTGTTTATGGTTTTGTGACCTCAGAACCTTGGCAGACTAAAAAATTTTAAGTTAGCTTGCAAACCCCTTTCAATTTGTGTTTAGTTTATATTTGCCGAAAATGACAGAAGTGCGAGAGCGGAAATTACCAATTTTGAATTTAGTCTGCCAGGTCCTTTGTGACCGATAATAATCTTTGGCAGACTTGTGGTATATAACTTTAGGTATTGTCAGCTATCATTTGCACCTTAGATTATTTTTGCCGCTTATGACGTAAGTTTTCGTTGTGACCGGTATGAATTGAAAAACTGGTAATTTTAATATTAGGAAAGGAGCCTTAATTTAAATTCGAAGTCAAAACTTTTGCCCTTTATGACGTAAGCAAATACGTTGTGGGTTCTCCCGTCTAGTATTTGCTACTTAAGAATTTACGCACACGTTCATGACAACAGACGGAATAGATTTCAGTTATTACTAGATGATATTGCAATGGAGGCATCAAGAAATATGACTGTATTTTTGTTTGATGAACAATATTATGGGATGAAACACTCCTAATTTTAAAAAAAACATAATATTAGATGCTTGCGTTACAATATACACCGAACCTGCTGTTACCGTTTGTAAAAATTTTCGACCTACGACTGAATCACAAATTTGCGCGCACTAGTAGGAATTTTTATAGAGTCAAAAATGTACATGCTGAAATATTCGTTCGCGCAAACCGCAAACAATGAATGAATCTGAATCTGAACAATTTCTTCGTTCGGGCTTATAAGGAAGGATTCAACACAAATTAACCAACTTCACCCCTACCCTGTCATGGCCTGCTGAGAATTTTATTTCAGGAATTAATTACCATTATCACGAGTGCATGTAAACGCCCGGAACCCCGGAACATACCCGGAGTGCCGGAGTTTTATAGCGATCTCAGTTTATGAGCCAGATTAATTTGAGTGCTAATATATTATCGAGGAAGTGTATATATTATACTGAGCTGGTACGGTGAATTATTGCTCAATGGAATACAAGTTTGTAGGGGTGCTACAAACACGCGAAATATGTCACACATAAACATTTTATTATTTACAAATTAAGATTAGAATAATGTTGGTGTTGGTAGCTATACACGAAAATTCACCTAAGAAAAGCATTCCAATATATTTAAAATTTCAATTGACAATCAAATTTACGAACTTTTGCAATAAGATCATAAGCACTAATTAATGTCAATTTTAAAAATCTGACGTGGACACCACATGACTTCCTTGTACGCCTTGTGTGTTCATACTTTTCTTAATAACTAAAATGTAGAATAATATAAAAAATTATTTTAACTTATTATACTAGTACTACTACTATTGCTACTATACTCACAAATATATTTTAGTCATTTTATTTAAACTGCAGAAGAAGATATAAAGCATATTTTACTATTGTCACTGTCATGTCATAATCATTTAAATTTTACGTAGTAACAAATGTTAATCGATCATGGACTACAAGATACTGAAATACTAAATTATAAATATATACTTTAATTATTCCTAAATGATACCAGATACAAAAATATTTATAAAATACCGATTGTAGGTAATAATCACATAATCTTTCATTTAAAATTAAAAAATTTGTCTTAAATTAAATATTTATCGAAATATTTGAAAAAAGTACTACTTCCGGTATATAGATTGAAACCAAAAATAGGAGGTGCACAACTAGATGCTATAACAGTCCTAAATACAAAATTTCAACTTTCTACGTCTAACCGTATTTGAGTTATGCGACACACATACGTCCGTACGTACGTACATAAGTACGTACGTACAGACGTCACGACGAAACTAGTCATAATGGATTCAGAAAAGGTCAAAACGGATATTTCCGTCAAAATCTGAGAACCGAAATTTTTCGCGATTACAATACTTCCTTACTCCGTACAAGGAAGTAAAAAACACTATAGTCATAAATACTCGGTTTTTGTACAAACTTTGACTGAACTGAACTAAATATACAACCTAATACCCTTCGTGAGTTTCTCATACTCAGTTTTGGTTTATTGAACTAAATAAAGAATCTAATAGCCTTTTTGAGTGAAATAAAATGATGTATCATTGTGTTTTATAATATTGTCTACATGTCTAGAGTCTAGAGGATTTTTATAAAATGCATAATTCTATATTATGCCTACGACCTATACACACTGTATAAAGAACAATAGCATATACTCGAATTTTTATATAGAGGATTCCAGAACTATGAATAATTTTTTTGTAATCAAGTTTTAATAATAAACATACGTCTCTACATACTATGTGCGAAAAAAATAACGTGTTTCATGTCTTGATTCAACTGCTTGATGCTTTGAATGTATTACGTTTATTGGATGCTACGTTCATGCATTTATGATAAGTCATATTCGGATTTTAAAAGATACATCAAATGTGTGGCAAATATTTATAAAAAAATCTAGCATATTTTGAAGAAGAAAATAGGCCCAATCAATCAATTATTCCTTTTCAGTGTAGATACAGAACGTAAGTATCATGTATCAGTAGTAAACTTTGGAACCTCTTTTCTTTAGTATAAACATCCGAATATATACGTCTTTATAAACCAAATCAGTAAGTTCTTACTAAAGTAATCAGACAAGTCACGTAAGAGAATCAAATAATAGAAAACTGTTTAAATTTGGAAAATAAATTAAAGTACCAACTTAATTGGTAATAAAAATAAAGTTTTTTTTACACAAGCAGCAGGCAAGTGTTGTAATAATTCGAGTAAGGAATTTCTATAGTCTTGTATTCAAGATAAACAAGTACGTTTTGTCTTTTTTTAAATCTTAAGGGCTTTTCCCAAGAAATATTATATTTTTTGTCTTAATCCTTGAATAGTTTCTTGATATTTGTTTAAGGTCAGTGAAGTTGGCGTATACATTAAAAGATATTGGATAAATGAATAGTTATATTAAATTTGCTCATTTTTTGCTAAAAATTGCTAATAGTTTTACATTTTTTGCTCTGCCCGTTTTAAAGTTATTTCCCATTTAACCTATATACGCTAACTTCACGTGGCGTATACATGGGGTAAAATTTCAAATTTGTTAACACTATCTTTTTTTGCTCATTTTTTGCTATTTATTGCCGTATTGATGACATTTTTTGCTGTTGTCCTTCATTAGTTATAAACAAAAAACCTTTGTATACGCTAACTTCACGTTGCGTATACATAGCGTAAATTTTTTTTTTTTCTATACTATAATAATTTGCTCATTTTTTGCTATTTATTGCTGTATTGATGAAATTTTTTGCTGGTGTCCTTCGTTTGTTATAAACAAAAATCCATTGTATACGCTAACTTCACGTTGCGTATACATAGTGTAAAATTAAAACTTTTTTAACGCTATAATATTTTGCTCATTTTTTGCTATTTATTGCTATATTAATGACATTTTTTGCTGTTCTCATTTATTTGTTATAAATTAAATTAGCTGTTGTATATGCTTTTTCTCGGTTCTCATATGCATAAATTAAATACATAGATAGTATAAAATTAAAACTATCTTAATGCTATATTTTGCTCATTTGATTTGCTATTGCTATATTCATGAAAAGTTTGGATGTTCTCATTTATTTGTTATAAATTAAAGATATGTATTCTCATTATTTATTAGTTAAGTACCTATAATTATAATTTTAAATATAATTCTTTATTATTTTATAACATTTTGCTCATTTTAGCTATTCTCATTAATTTATTATAAAATAAAATATCCATTGTACGCGTTTTCTCCGTACTAAGTAGCTATGCAAAATGCACGCAGCCATAGTGTAAAATAAATACATTACTAATACTATTATGCTCATTTTTACTTCCCCGATCTATGTAATAGAAGGAAGTATTGTAATCGTGATTTTTTGACAGTTCGAGATTTTGGGGAATCTTCACGATTTAGACCCTACTGAAGCCAAAAATAGTTATTTGTTTCATTAATACAAAAAATCTGCTGTGTCCGCCACAGTACTTCCCCGATTATAAGTTTTAATAACTTACTTTCGTAACGCCGTTAATTTTATGCTTTATTCTTCAAAATTTAAATAAATTTATCATTTTTCCCCAAACTATTTAAGTTGATACCAACTTCGGCATAATTTAAATACCATAAAAAATCTGATACTTATTCACTAAAAACTCACACTCGAAAATTTTAACCCGTCATAATATCTTATAGCCTTATAGAATATAATGCGGAAAGTAAAAACAACTGACCATTATTTAAATGTTGTTATTGATTCTTCGACTAATATTTTTTCCAGAAAACTTTAATTTGATAATACACTTGAACAAATTTGATTAATTTTTTGAGAAACAATAATTGATTATCGCATAAATGTCATTTTTTACATTTTTATTAAACTTATCTCCCCGAGAGCTTTAAATTGACACCAAACTCGGTATAATTTGAATAATGTATGATAAAAAAATTGACGATCAGTTAAAGCTTTAATTTGATACCACACACGATAGTATTTTAATAAAAATAAGATATGATTATAAAGTTGGTACCACTGGTTGAATAAAAAAATTTGAGTAATTTTTTGAGAAACAATTGAAAATCGTATTAATGTCATTTTTTACATTTTTTAAAAACTTATCTCCCTGAGCGATTCAAATTGACACCAAACTCGGTATAATTTGAATAATTTATAAAAAAAAACAATTGACGATCATTTAAATGTTATTTTTGTTTTTCTACTAGAATTATTTTCCCAAGACCTTTAATTTGATACCACACACGATAGTATTTTGATAAAAATAAAAAAGTTTTGTTTATAAAGTTGGTACCACTGGTTGAATAAAGCTCATTAACGAACTTGAAGTCAGATTTTGGCTCAAGATCTTAAATATAAAATTTCAGTCCAAAATTCCAACGCGTTTTTAAGTTATCCAACATCCAGACAGACTAACAGACTAACAGACTAACAGACTAACAGACTAACAGACTAACAGACCGACAGACCGACAGACCGACTTTTTTTAAAATTATGTTTTTTGGGTTCAGTAGGGTCTGAAACGTGAAGATTCACCAAAATCTCGAACTGTCAAAAAATCACGATTACAATACTTCCCTCTATTACATAGATCGGGGAAGTAAAAATGCATGGTTTTGGGACGAGTAAGACGGTTGCCGAGCGACGCGCAGCGGACTATTGTCACTGTCATGTCATAATCATTTAAAATTTAACGTAGTAACAAATGTTAATCGATCATGGACTACAAGATACCGAAATACTAAATTATAAATATATATTTTAATTATTCTTAAATGATACCAGATGGGTACAAAAATATTTATAAAATACCGATTGTAGGTAATAATCACATAATCTTTCATTTAAAATAAAAAATTGTCTTAAATTAAATATTTATCGAAATATTTGAAAAAAGTACTACTTCCGGTTTGTAGATTGAAACCAAAAATAGGAGGTGCACAACTAGATGCTATAACAGTCCTAAATACAAAATTTCAACTTTCAACGTCTAACCGTATTTGAGTTATGTGACATACATACGTACGTACAGACGTTACGACGAAACTAGTCATAATGGATTCAGAAAAGGTCAAAACGGATATTTCTGTCAAAATCTGAGAACCGAAATTTTTCGCCATTACAATACTTCCTTTATACTCCGTACAAGGAAGTAAAAAACAATTGACGATCATTTAAATGTTATTTTTGTTTTTCTACTAGAATTATTTTCCCAAGACCTTTAATTTGATACCACACACGATAGTATTTTGATAAAAAAAAAAAAAATTGCTTATAAAGTTGGTACCACTGGTTGAATAAAGCTCATTAACGAACTTGAAGTCAGATTTTGGCTCAAGATCTTAAATATAAAATTTCAGTCCAAAATTCCAGCGCGTTTTTATGTTATGCAACATCCAGACAGACCGACAGACTAACAAACCGACTTTTTTTAAAATTATGTTTTTTGGCTTCAGCAGGGTCTAAAACGTGAAGATTCACCAAAATCTCGAACTGTCAAAAAATCACGATTACAATACTTCCCTCTATTACATAGATCGGGGAAGTAAAAAGGAGCTTAACGTTAAACATCACTCCTAGTGGTGGGAGTTCAAGCGTACATTGGAGCAGATATACTTTAGCTATTTTAAACCTGTAAATTATGTACGACATTGGATTTTAGTATTACTATTATAAAAATCTGCTGTTTCCACCACAGTACTTCCCCGACTATATAAGTTTTAATAACTTATTTCGTAACGCCTTTAATTTTATGCTTTATTCAGCAAAATTTAAATAAATGTATATTTTTTCCCAAACTATTTAAGTATAATTTGAATAATGTATTTAAAAAAATTGACGATCGGTTAAATGTTATTTACGTCACTCGGGGGAGGAAAGCAGTGTTTTCCTCTTGCTAATGGAGGGAGGGAAGCGAGTTTTCCCTCCCGCTCGGGAGGACCGTACTCCCGCCCGGGAGGAAAACACTGTCTTCTTCCCGGTGATTTCGAGGCCCTCGTGACGTAAAATATTGTGTGTCCCACGGGAGGGAAGGCTATTCCTCCCTTGGGCGAAGCCGGCGCCCTCGCTCGGGCCGCCGCTTGGCCCGCGGGAGTAATAGCAATTACTCCCTTGGGCGAAGACGGCGCCCTCGCTCGGACTCGCCTGCGGCTCGCCTTCGGCTCGGGTCGCCGCTTCGCCCGCGGGAGTAATAGCTATTACACCCTTGAGCGAAGCCGGCGCCCTCGCTCGGACCGCCGCTTCGCCCGCGGGAGTAATAGCACGCTTCCCTCCCTAGGTGCACAAAATACTATTTTATCTTTCTACTAGAATTATTTTCCCTAGAGCTTTAATTTGATACCACATACGATAGTATTTTAATAAAAATAAAATAAGTTATGTTTATAAAGTTGGTACCTACCACTGGTTGCATAAAAAAATTTGAATAATTTTTTTAGAAACAATTGACAATCGCATAAATGTAATTTTTTACATTTTTACTAAACTTATGTCCCTAAGCTCTTTAAATTGACACAAAGCTCGATATAATTTGAATAATTTATAATAAAAAACAATTGACGATCGTTTAATGTTATTTTTGTTTTTCTACTAGAATTCTTTTCCCGAGAGATTTAATTTGATAATACACACGATAGTATTTTGATAAAAATAAAAAAAAGTTATGTTTATAAAGTTGGTACTACTGGTTGAATAAAGCTCATTAACGAACTTGAAGTCAGATTTTGGCTCAAGATCTTAAATATAAAATTTCAGTCCAAAATTCCAACGCGTTTTTAAGTTATGCAACATCCAGACAGACCGACAGACCGACTTTTTTTAAAATTATGTTTTTACTTCCCCGATCTATGTAATAGAGGGAAGTATTGTAATCGTGATTTTTTGACAGTTCGAGATTTTGGTGAATCTTCACGTTTCAGACCCTACTGAACCCAAAAAACATAATTTTAAAAAAAGTCGGTCTGTCGGTCTGTCGGTCTGTTAGTCTGTCTGGATGTTGGATAACTTAAAAACGCGTTGGAATTTTGGACTGAAATTTTATATTTAAGATCTTGAGCCAAAATCTGACTTCAAGTTCGTTAATGAGCTTTATTCAACCAGTGGTACCAACTTTATAAACAAAACTTTTTTATTTTTATCAAAATACTATCGTGTGTGGTATCAAATTAAAGGTCTTGGGAAAATAATTCTAGTAGAAAAACAAAAATAACATTTAAATGATCGTCAATTGTTTTTTTAATAAATTATTCAAATTATACCGAGTTTGGTGTCAATTTGAATCGCTCAGGGAGATAAGTTTTTTTTAAATGTAAAAAATGACATTAATACGATTTTCAATTGTTTCTCAAAAAATTACTAAAATTTTTTTATTCAACCAGTGGTACCAACTTTATAAACATATCTTATTTTATTTTTATTAAAATACTATCGTGTGTGGTATCAAATTAAAGCTTTAACTGATCGTCAATTTTTTTATCATACATTATTCAAATTATACCGAGTTTGGTGTCAATTTAAAGCTCTCGGGGAGATAAGTTTAGTAAAAATGTAAAAATGACATTTATGCGATAATCAATTATTGTTTCTCAAAAAATTATTCAAATTTGTTCAAGTGTATTATCAAATTAAAGTTTTCTGGAAAAAAATATTAGTCGAAGAATAAATAACAACATTTAAACAATGGTCAGTTGTTTTTACTTTCCGCATTATATTCTATAAGGCTATAAGGTATTGTGACGGGTTAAAATTTTCGAGTGTGAGTATTTAGTGAATAAGTATCAGATTTTTTATGGTATTTAAATTATGCCGAAGTTTGGGGAAAAATGATAAATTTATTTAAATTTTGCAGAATAAAGCATAAAATTAACGGCGTTACGAAAGTAAGTTATAAAAACTTATAATCGGGGAAGTACTGTGGTGGACACAGCAGATTTTTATATTATACATCATTCAATTTATACCGAGTTTGGTGTCAATTTAAAGCTCTAGGGGAGATGATCTTAGTAAAAATGTAAAAAATGACATTTATGCGATATTCAATTTTTTCTCAAACAATTATTCAAATTTCTTCAAGTGTATTATCAAAAGTTCTCTAAAGAAAAAATTTAGTCGGAGAATTAATAACAACATTTAAACGATGGTCAGTTGTTTTTATCTCCCGCATTATATTCTATAAGGGGAGGTATTGTGAGGAGTTAAAATTTTCGAGTTTGAGTTTTTAGTGAATAAGTACGTTTTACAATCCATAGAATACGAATAGGTACAGTATTTTCGAGATGATGTCTGTGCGCGGTTGTGTGTGTGTTACAATATTTTGTGGACGATAACTCAAATAATATCAAACATTTAACAACCAAATTTTACATTTAAGGTTTTAATACAAATCTTAAGAATCCAGTTATTTTTTGTAGTAATCCGCAAACCGGACGTAGTACTTTGCTTAAATATTTCGATAAATAATTAATTTATCACAATATTTTCTATTTTAATTGATGGATTATATTTTTGTCATCTACAAATCGTATTTAACATTTTTATCTGTACATGATACCTACTATTTAGAAAATAAATTATTATTAATAATTAAGAGTATGAAACATAAAATTAAAGGCGTTACGAAAGTAAGTTATTAAAACTTATAGTCGGGGAAGTACTGTGCTGGCCACAGCAGATTTTTTGGGTTCAGTAGGGTCTAAAACGTGAAGATTCACAAAAATCTCGAACTGTCAAATAATCACGATTACAATACTTCCCTCTATTACATAGGTCGAGGAAGTAAAAATGATAATATTAGCTTTATATAGAAGATATAACTTTTAACAATATCTCTAAAATTATGAAACTATGAACAAATTAAATATTTTTTTTACAACTTTTATTAATTACTTAAAAACCAAAGCAACGATTTTCTTTATATTTTCATATCTCATGTAGACGTATCTTGTCTGTTTGCATAAAAAATATGAATTCATAAGACCACTATACTTTCAAGTTAATATAGGTAAAATATAATTTTTCATCGTAATTTAGATTTCAAAAATTAAAGTATTTTACCTATAACTTGAAAGTATAGTGGTCTTATGAATTCATATTTTTGTGCAAACAGGCAAGATACATCTATATAAGATATGAAAATATAAAGAAAATCGTTGCTTTGGTTTTTAAGTAGGTAGTTAATAAAAATTGTAAAAAAATACTTAATTTGTTCATAGTTTCATAATTTTAGAGATATTGTCAAAAGTTATATCTTTTATATAATAGTAACACAAAAATCCAATTTCGTACATAATTTACAGGTTTAAAATAGGTAAAATATAACTGCTCCAATGTATGCTTGAACTCACGCCAATAGGAGTGATGTTTAACGTTAATATTAGTAATGTATTAATTTTACACTATGGCTGCGTGCATTTTGCATAGCTACTTACAGTACGGAGAAAACGCGTACAATGGATATTTTATTTTATAACAAATTAATGAGAATAGCAAAAATGAGCAAAATGTTATAAAATAATAAAGAATTATATTTAAAATTATAATTATAAGTACTTAACTAATAAATAATGAATATAGCAATAGCAAATCAAATGAGCAAAATATAGCATTAAGATAGTTTTAATTTTATACTATCTGTGTATTTAATTTATGCATATGAGAACCGAGAAAAAGCATATACAACAGCTAATTTAATTTATAACAAATAAATGAGAACAGCAAAAAATGTCATTAATATAGCAATAAATAGCAAAAAATGAGCAAAATATTATAGCGTTAAAAAAGTTTTAATTTTACACTATGTATACGCAACGTGAAGTTAGCGTATACAATGGATTTTTGTTAATAACAAACGAAGGACACCAGCAAAAAATTTCATCAATACAGCAATAAATAGCAAAAAATGAGCAAATTATTATAGTATAGAAAAAAAATTAATTTTACGCTATGTATACGCAACGAGAAGTTAGCGTATACAAAGGTTTTTTGTTTATAACTAATGAAGGACAACAGCAAAAAATTTCATCAATACGGCAATAAATAGCAAAAAATGAGCAAAAAAAGATAGTGTTAACAAATTTGAAATTTTTCCCCATGTATACGCCACGTGAAGTTAGCGTATATAGGTTAAATGGGAAATAACTTTAAAACGGGCAGAGCAAAAAATGTAAAACTATTAGCAATTTTTAGCAAAAAATGAGCAAATATAATATAACTATTCGTTTATCCAATATCTTTTAATGTATACGCCAACTTCACGGACCTATTTGTTTATTCTTATAATTAATTGTTCTGTTGAATCTATTATTAACAAAACAAAACCATTTTTCTTTTAATCTTTTTTAGTTCAGAAGTCAGAAGTCTTTGATTATTTCAATGAACTAAGAAACTATTTTATGAATTAATGATCTGCCTTGTTTAGTAGTTTAACATAATTGGCACTCTGTATTGTAAATTTTTCTTTGTTATTGAACAACAAAAAGTTTGAAAAAATTATGTTTTGTCTACTTAAAGCTGACAATTAAATTGGTAGTATTGCTATTGAAAAATTGCTTTGCTTCAGAGTTTTTCACAAAAAGCGGATATCTGTGTATTGTGATTGTGAATGATACCGAGCGCACACAAAAGCGTTTGTCGAATACAAAGAGAATGGTAAAGTAATTATATCATTTGATTAAAACATATGAGGATTCATCAATCAGGAGAACAAATACCAGTAATCTAATAATAAACAATGGTCAGGAATATAATACTAATGAAATCGATGATCCCGGATATATTTTCTGTTTGACTTGATTATCTGAATCTGATTTCGTTAGATACTTCGTGTTAACGTGTTCTTTCTAAAGCTAAAGAAAGGAAAATGCTATTTTCAAATTTTCATGATTTTATATTTTTAGAACCACGTTTACTCAAACATTTTTCCATCTTTCCAACATAAATTTATGTGTGTATAATAGTTATTTATAAATAAAAAACCTTAAATTTTATCAAATTTCTATTTTTATTTCTCCTACAAAAATGCGTGTCATTAAAAATTTATAAGGACACAAGTGACATTAAAAAATTTATAATGACACGCAAATTAGTGGGCGAATTAGCAAGTTTTTTTATTTTTGATGTCACAACAATGTATGATCTGTATTTATTGGTTCTCTAATTATTCATCATTGTTTGTTCTAAAATTAGTTCTTTATTTTCAATATGCAGTCAGAATCGTTGAAATGATGAAGTAACTGGAGAAAAATGCGACAGCTTTCATTGCGAATTGATTGGATTATAAAAATAAATTATAAAATTGCGTATTAAGTGGTATAACCTTATCATTCAAAACTTTCTCAGAAGTAGAAACCAACCCTTATCAATTAATGTTATGTCCCTCCTTTCAAAGTAACATAAATTCGAGTGTGATTCTCGTCATCTGCAGCACTGACCAGCATCAAACATTAAACGCTGTCGTCATCAGTCACCACTAGGCTTTCATTATTGGTCGCCGAATCGCCGATTATCCGTCAAACAATCCTTCGGCCCTTTAACATCCATAGCCAGCACCATTCTGTCGTTTCATCGTGACGTCATATAGTCAATGCAAGCTGTTAGCTAGAGCAGAGCTGTTGACAGATCCACCAACAGTAAAAGCGGACGTGATTATGGGATATTGTCCGTCCTGTGCTGGTTCGGACTCTGTTGATTTCGCCCATGAAAAATGGGTAGAATAGAGTGACCATTCGTACTGATTTTGTCAGAACAGTACTGATTTTTTAGATCCTCTAACTGATAAACAATTCGAGAGATATTTTGTATTGATTTACTACATACAGTAGGTATATACCTACTGAATGTACTGATTTCCGTTTTATTCTATAGCTATTAATATAACAAAATATGCGATTTATAATACCGAGGATGATGCTAAGCGACGAGGTGAAACCGAGTCTCTTTGAACATTCAAGGGGGCTTAAATCGCATATATTCGCGTTATATTCAAAGCTTAATCGTATCATCAACGACAGCGATATGTTCAAACAAATCAACAATTTTATCTGTCAATTAGTTGACAGTTTGCATATAATGGAAAGTTTTTATGTTATTATGGTTGTAGTATCTAACGTATTAAGTTCGTAACTAATGAATTATAAGTATCTAAGGTATTATAAGTAACTAATATATTATGTTGTTTATAACTATCAATAAATGTTGCATATTAAAAGGAAATAACAGTTGATGATACGATTAAATTTATAATGTTATTGTTAAATATTTTTATATGTATAATATAAATTTTGTCTAAAAAATCTGTCATATATCAATCCAACAAATTTCTTCCTTATTCTTATTACTATTTTAGTTTTAGTTTTCTCGTTTTCTGTTTTTAATGTTTTTACCTTCCGCTTATAGTCCAAGGAATTTATAATTTAACTTCGGACAAACTGCAACAAAAGCTTTCTCGACGGAATCCAATACAGAAAAATGTGCTTTTCAACATATCAAAAGTTTCCGGAAATCACCGCACCGGAAGCCATTGAAATTTTGAAAAAATTACCACTATTTCTGGTTTTTTAAGTTTAACTCAACTTTAGCTTATCATTACGAGAAAAACATTTATATGAGGTTATAGAGCACAAAATTCTCTATAAAAATGATGCATGGCATTTTTATGTCAGTTAACCTGTTTTTGAAAAAATAATAAAAATGCGTTTAGGAAATTTTCAGTAATTTAAATCAAGTGGTAATATTTTCTCTTGACACAATAATGACTGCCATATTTTAACGGACAAAAATATCGCCATCCGGTTTTCAGCATATGATTTCTATAACAATTTTCTATAATACCTATTATTTTTATAATTTTTGAGGCTTTCAATTAGTCACAAATTGGAAATTTTGTTAAAGTAAAATTAGATAAAATGTAGTAATTTTTGTGTTTATTCAGCTGTTATTTCGGGATGGATTCAGATATTAACTTCTGGTTTTCTGTATTCAATTTTTCGAACATTCTTCTATTACATGCTATATATTTTTTTTTTAAGTTCACTCTTGGTTTAGTCTAGGCTTAAACATTTTCTTCAAGAGATAATGTAAATATTTCAATATTTTGAAAATTATTGATTTTAATTAGCTGCCAATTCTTAACAAATTCAGATATTGACTTCCGGTTTTCGGCATTAGATTTCTCAAATATACTTCTATAAGGAGCATTATTTATAAAAAATTTGAGGTCCTTAGTTAAGCGGAATTTTGAGAACTTTTACCAAAGGAAAACAAAGACATTTTTGTAAGTTTTTATTGGTTGATTTCAATCAACTCTTGTTTGAGAACGGAGTACAATAAAGACTTCCGGTCGTAAACATATAAAAGAAAAAGCTTTCACATACATATCCTATATTGAAAACCGGAAGTCTTTATTGTGTTCCGTTCTCAAACGCGAGTTGATTGAAATCAACCTATAAAAACTTACAAAAATGTCTTTGTTTTCCTTTGGTAAAAGTTCTCAAAATTCCGCTTAACTTTAATAAATTTATATAAATTTGGATAAATATAGTATTTATTTGTAATAAAAATAAGAGGCAATGTTATTTGCAACTTACGTTATAAAAAAATTGTCTTTATATGGTACCATTAAAGAACTGCAGTAAATTTATCAGATAAAACGTTGAAATCTTGTAATCCATGTTCGGTTGATTTTTGTTTCTGCGTAAAAAATATTGACAGGTGACAAGTTGACATACTTGCGCAATATAAGTCATAAGTAAGATATTAAATGTAGTAATTGAACGGAGGATGGCTGCAACACAGAAGAGTTTTCCTGTGAATGAATCTTTTGATTCAGGTGATGCAAATTTCTGTGTTTGAATATTTTAGATTTTTATTTGTATATTTTAAATGGGCACTGGATTGTATGTATACATTTATGTTTTAAGTCTAGATATGGCGGAAGGTTGTGTGATGGCCACGTCAGATTTTTATTTTTAATAATAGGTATATACCGACAAAAATATATATGGCTATATTTTCATTATTTCTGTAACACCCAAATTGTGGTTACAATAATAAGTTGGGTCCTTGTCGAGACTAGGAAACTAGTATAAATCAAAGATACCAAAGTATTAAAGTACATTTAACAAGTTAATGACTAAATAATAACGATAATAATATAATAATATTAAACACATCTTACGTTAACCTGGAACGTTACTGGAACCGGAACGCAACTGAACTGTAACTCTGTATTACCCTTCACATATAAGACATGCCAATTATACTATACAGTGGTTTTAAAAATGTGCTTCTTGCAAAAACTGCCCTTAAATTTACGACTTTACTACCTATATGCCATTAGAATATATGCATAAGTTGTGAATCACCCTGTATAGATAGGTTTTGTACTGATTTCAGTAAAAAAATAAATGGTCATTCTAGAGTAGAAACTTTCTATCGTTTCACATAATCAAACTCGCCTGAGGCTCGTTTTCATAAACTTTTATCTTTATGAGGCCATGAGTAATAAATAATAATAATCTGTTTTACGTTTTTAAAATGATTTATTATTAAAACTAAACTGCTTATTATGTTGATTTATTACCACTTCAGCCTAGAACACTAGAATCAACTTACTTAAAACAATATTTTTAAGCAAGTAATTTGGTGGGAGTCTAAGGGTTTGATTTTCAAATGTTAAAGCGTATCGAAACTTCTATATTGTTTAGAGTGATTCCATAAGTAGTTTGCAGTAATCAAGTTATATTTATTATTACTTGACGAGAGAGACCATGACCATATATCATAATATTACTTTTCTTCTATGGATCGGTATACATACACATTCCTGTCACCATTCCAAGTTCGAGTATAATTATTTGGCAACCAGATAGTTGTAATAGTTAGTGACCTAATGAATGTAATAAAGGACTTGCTGGCAACGAATATAATCAGTAGAATATCTCCCGAAATCAAATCAGTCAATCAATTTATACTTGCGACTTAAGTTTATGGGGAAATGAAGTGTTACTTTTCAAAAAAATAAATATGCTTGTATTTACTCTTGAGGACAGTACTAAATAGAAAGTGTCGAATCAAGTGGTCAACATCACGTTTGATTTTATGAGCGTTTGACTGAGGTCGAACGGCAGTTTCATTGTTTCATTGAACGTAATCTTGATAATTGGAAACGTAATAATGGAGATGTCAAGATGCCATGGATGTTATTACTTTGTTTTATGCTTGTATAAAATGACCACGCCGTATAACATAAAACAATTATTATTTAATTAGCAGCTATTAAACTCCGTAAATTGATATTTAAACTCGCCACTATAGAATATTATAGGTAGCGAAATTGCACCACATAATGAAGTTGAGAAGACGTATTATTGTTTCTATTATATAATACAATCGATGCCTAGGATAAAATATAAATAAATAATTATCAAATATGGAATTCCAAATAATATGAAACGAAGAAAACGAAGTTACCGAATTCTTTAAAAAGTAATTTATTTCTGCAAGAGTACTGAACGGTACGTGAACACACATACCAGAACAAATAAAATTTGCATGCACTGCTGGAATACTAGAAAAGTTCAAAGTTCAGCTTTGTTTGGTCATACGACAAAATTGTAGATGACATTTTCCATATAAGTAGAAAATATTATGTAAATAATAACGGAATATATTACGTAAAACGTCAGATTTTTATGTTTGATACAGAACAGCAGGATTACGAGCAGATAGAAAACACGATAATTTTTTGTTTGTATATTACGTAGTTCCATTTTTGTAATACGACGTTTGGTAAACGATGGGCTACTATCCTATCTCTATAGGTAACAAACGAGATATGTTTATAAAAAACAAAATATGAAAGATCAAATATTAATGAAATATTACGGACTTTATTATGTCATACAATGGGAATAAATTTATTAGATTTTGTGGAAAATATAAGGTATAATTTAAATGTTGCTTTTTACAGGGGTTATACATACAAAAGTTTTTGAGAATTGTTTATTTCTGACAATTTCACGACATAATATACCATCTTTTAAAAAATTGTGAATTTCAGGTGAAAAATATTTTAGAACCTTAAAGAAAGCTCAGAAATTAAAATTTAATTTTGCCGCAAAATAATCTAGTGATATTTTTCTCGTATTTACACAGTGTAAATATTAGTCCGTGAGCCAGCTGCAAAAACACTGACCCATTTGACCAAAATTTTCAGTATGTTCTATTGAATCTACCCATTTGGTTAAACCAAAAAGTGTACGTCTGCCATTTAGATCTGGGTGGAATTGAAAATGGCGTCCATTAAAAAAGAAAAGTAAATGACGGAATTCTGACTCATGTGACAAAAATTTTGTTTTTCAACACATTATACTATAGACGAGAATACAAATCAAAAGATCTGCCAGTCGTACGTGGTCGGGTTGTCCCGGCAGAGTAATTTTAAAATTTAAAATAAGCAGCCCGAAATTTGACTCATGTGACCAAAATTTTCTTTTTTATCCCATGATACTACAATGAAATGCAAATCAAAAGATGCGAGTCTGTCATTCGTACGTGATTGGGCTGATCCGGCAGACGAATTTAAAAATTTAAAACTTGCGTCCCAAAATTTGACTTGTCACCAACATTTTTTTTCATCACATGATACTAGATACAGAAATGCAAATCGAAAGACGTCACATATGTGTCAAATTTCGAGTCGTTAAATTTTTAATTTTCAAATTCTTCTGCCGGAACAACCCGACCACGTACGAGTGGCAGACTGGCACCTTTTGATTTGCATTTCATTGTAGTATCATGTGAAAAAAATAAAATTTTGGTCACATGAGTCAAATTTTTTGGTTTAACCAAATGGTTAGATTCTATAGAGCATACTGAAAATTTTGGTCAAATGGGTCAGAGTTTTTGCAGCTGGCTCACGGATTATATGGCTCAGCGAGACAACTTCAAATCGCTCCTCCTAGTTTTTAAATCAAGTATAGTACAATATAATCATTTCAGCTGATTTTGATTAGCAGTGAAATTAAATATTCTACATTTTATTGTTTTTCTTGACAGATGACAGATATGTCGAAAAAGCTAGTACCCCCACTTTACCCAAAACAATTTTTTAGGCCTATAATTTTGTACTAATTTTGGACATTTTTGAACCACAAAAATCAAATTTTGACCCATCGTCATTTCAGAGATTGGACAACTCGATATCAGAGCAATAAAGCTGGTACCCCCACTTTGACAAAAAAAAATTTTTTAGGCCGATAATTTTGTACTAATTTTGGACATTTTTGAACCATAAAAATCAAATTTTGACCCATCGTCATTTCAGAGATTGGACAACTCGATATTCAGAGCAATAAAGCTGGTACCCCCACTTTGACGAAAAAAAATTTTTTAGGCCGATAATTTTTTACTAATTTTGGACATTTTTGAACCATCAAAATTTCTGTTGGACTCAAGAAGGGTGTTGTTAGCATAGCATAGATTAGTTTATGTCAAAAAAACGGATTTCTGTTGGACTCAAGAAGGGTTTTGTTAGCATAGATTAGTTTATGTCAAAAAACGGATTTCTGTTGGACTCAAGAAGGGTTTTGTTAGCATAGATTAGTTTATGTCAAAAAAACGGATTTCTGTTGGACTCAAGAAGGGTTTTGTTAGCATAGATTAGTTTATGTCAAAAAAACGGATTTCCGTTGGACTCAAATAGGGTTTTGTTAGCATAGATTAGTTTATGTAAAAAAATAAACGCTAGGTTCACGCTAGGTTCACCTAGTGTGAACGAGCGTGAACCTAGCGTGAACTAGCGTGAACGAGCGTGAACCTAGCGTGAACGAGCGCGAACCTAGCGTGATCCGTTTTTTTTTACATAAACTAATCTATGCTAACAAAACCCTTCTTGAGTTCAACAGAAATCCGTTTTTTTGAAATAAACGAATCTATGCTAACAAAACCCTTCTTGGGTCCAACAGAAATTTTGATTTTGATGGTTCAAAAATGTCCAAAATTAGTAAAAAATTATCGGCGTAAAAAATTTTTTTTTTGACATATGACAGATGATGTAAATATCATATTAGTTTTCTTATTATTCCTAAATGTAGATAATGTTTCCTTCAAATTTGATTTGACTTTTCTTCTCGACTATTCTCTTCTTCTTTTCTGTTTTATTTTCACAACAACGACTTCTCACAGTTTGATTGTACAAAGTTTAATGAAGGTTATGAAATACCTGCGGTAAGTTCGCAACTCACTTGTGTTTCTCTATCACTAGTTTAGAGTTTTTTCATTTCATTAGACTCTAGGGTGTCTAGTTTTTGTCTAGCTCTAATTTCATGAGGGAATTGTTTGGTAAAGTTTTACAAGACACTTACATTGGCGACACATACACGGATGTGCGCCAAGAGTTTAGAGACATAGGCGTAGATCTCTGGAAATTACAAGTGGGATTCATTCAATTATTTACGTCTCAGTATTTAAATAGATAAGCCAAACAAAACTAAGAATATAAGTGACAACGAGTAAGAGGCCACTAAATTATTTTCAAGAAATAAATTTTTCCTTGACATATTTAGCAATTTATTTATTATGCTTAATTCACTCTCTACCAGAAACAAATCAAAAATTATATAATTAATAAGATAACTTAGTTACAATCAGGACAACAGTCTGGTTTGTTAACCGGTTTAAAAACCGGTTAACCGCAATTTTTGATGTCAGAAGGTGATTTTTAAACGAAACCAAAACCGCTATTTACTAAAATACCGGTAACCCTTAACCAAAACAAATTTAAACCGGTTATTCAAACCATTTCTAAAGAGAGCAAAATAACTGCTTCATCAGTAAATAAAAAAATTTAAATAAGAAATACTATTTAATTCGTGAATTTAGGTACATTTTTTCAAATTTAGTTCAGCATTTTTAACAATTAGTTTTTTTAAGTTGATAATTTGATATTAATCGATTCATATAACCGGTTTAAAAACCGGTTTTGTAAAGAGTAAAACGATTTATGAGCAAAAACCGAATTAAAAATAACGTTCTCGGCATCGGCATCTCAAAAAAATTTCTCAGGAAGTAATATGAAACAAATTTTTACTCGCATTTAATTCAGTACTCCCCTAAAAAAAATTGAAAAACTTGATTCTAAGTATAGCAATAGTGACCTCAAAACAATATAGTAACCCAACTCAATTATGTTTTCTGTTTGATGTACGTTTCATTACCTTTTAATTCTATTGAAACTCTTTTATCGGTTGATTATGGATTAACAGTAGGTAGGTACCTACTTTGACATGAAAATTGATTGTCATAAAAATAAAATCATTCTCATTACAATACAATAGAGATTAAAATTCGAACAGTAACAATATTAAATTAAAATTGCTCCTAATTCAGAATCGACGAAAAAAAGCTGGGTTCAACACGAGGAAGAGAATAGTAGTCTTGACGCTTTGAATTCTTTTGTCAATGCTTCGCCAACTGCTGTGGTAAAACTACAACTTTTCTGCCCAGTAGCCCAGTGAAACTAAAATGATTCCTCCTTTATTTTATTTTTATTATATATAAGTGCAATTTCTTAAGAACGATTAGTACTGATCTTGCGCATGTTCTTACTCAACTTGGGTATATGGTGTATGCGGCAGCCTAAGATACTATGAATTATCGCTTTGAACAATACGGTTTCAATTAAAAATAGTTGACAAAAAATTATTCATTGTCGAGAACTCAAGCCCATTAGAAACAAGCTTTAGACTTCAAAAAATTACTATTACAAATTTTAGAACTTCATTTTATTAATTATAAATGACTCGAAATATAACATCATTTTATTTTATTACATAACATCCCGAGATTTTTGGTAGAAATTCTGCATGAACTGAACTAAATAAACAATCCAATACCCTTCTTGAATCCCACAGACTCGTATTTGATAGAAACTCTGATTGCACTGAATTAAGAAACCCTCTACTTACCCTTCTTGAGTCTTAAATACTCGGTTTTGGTACAATATCTGATTTTACTGAATTAAATTAACAAACCCAATACTCTTCATCAGTTCCCCATACCCAGTTTTAGTTGATTGAACTGAACTAAATAAAGAACCTAATATCCTTTTTGAGTGAAATAAAATGATGTGACATTGTGTTTAATAATACGTTGGCCAAACGAAACGTTTTCTTAGGATGAGAGAACATAAAAACCAAAGTAGTAAACATCTCAAAAACGACCAAAAATGTCAAACAAAGAATTGCAGTTCTCTAGTACATCACTGTATTGAATTCAAACACGAATTTGATTTTCAAAATGTAACAGTTCTACATCAAGAACAGAATTTATTTAAGAGATGTTTTTTAGAAATGGCATATATTTATACAAAGAGAAAAATTTTGTGAATGTAAGAACAGATGTGGAAAATTTAAATAATATTTATTGTAATTTAATTGACAAAAATAGTCTCTATAAATTCTTCTTATTATTGTTGTTAGGTTTGACATTTCTTTCAAACATTTCACTTTCTCTGGTTGGTAGTTCTGCTTCCTTGGTTGATATTCTTGTGCGCGCACTTGTAAAGTTCATTGCTGTCAGTTTTCTTCGTTGAATTGTTTTATAACAATTTTAAAACTAAAAAGTCTCAAGGTTGCCATGTGGTACCGAATATTTAGTTTTACAAGAACGAATGTAAATTATTATTATTATATTGAATATTTTTTGACAGATGGTTTAACCAATCATACTGCGTAATGATGACGTCAAATGACGTAATGCAACCAATAGAATTGAAAATGTAAAATGATGTATCTGACAACATAATTTTGTAGATTAGGTTTTATTTTGTTACGTCAGTAACAAAAAATTAATTAATTTGTCACATGAAACGTCAAAAATGTTTAGCAAAATGAGTCGTTTTGGTAGTATTTTTAACAAGAAAAATATTCTTCCTAAATACCATTCGAGATAATAATTTTTTGAGATAATTTTTGTCTATTTCACGGCAACTTATTGCAATTTCACTCCACAAAACATCATCTGACAATTCCCCTCGTTTCGGGAAATTGATAGATGATGTTTTGTGTCGTGAAATTGTTAGAAATAAGTTGCCGTGGAATCGACAAAACAATTCTCAAAAAATTATCATCTCTTATGGTATTACCCCTGACAATATTATGTGAAATTCATGTAAGTAAAAAAAATTTTAAATTAATTATTTAATATTGCTGTTGTGTCAGTTGTTGTAGAACTTATGTTGACATTGTTGATTGTTGCTTGTATTATGAGACATTCCATATTTGTATTTGTTGTAGTTGTCTTGAGGAAGGTCTCAATTTAAGACCGAAACGTCGACATTATGAATAAATAAGCATAATAGTTATCACAGTGACTGGTGCGCCCATTATTTTTCCTTCTTTTAATAATAATGCCTATATGCCTAGGCTTTTTATAAAAAGCCTAATTTGACAATCTGCCTACGACATAATTATAAAGAACCATAGCATATAGTCGGATTTTTATACAGAGGGGATTCCAGAACTATGGATCATTCGTAATCAATTTTCAATACTTAACATAATATACATCTCTACATAACTACATTACTATCTGCTATTAATCTGTACCTATCGTTAAACGATGCGAAAAAAGAACATGTTTCGTGTCTTGATTCAACTGTATTGGCTTGATGCTTTGAATGTACTTGTACTACGTTTACATGGATGCTACGTTCATGCATATGATAACTGATGTCGTGTTTTTAAAACATAAATCAAATGTAAGGCAAATATTTATCAAAAAGTGCCAAATATAAGTTGTTATATGCTTTAGAATATTTTGAAGAAGAAAAGAGGCCAAACCAAGCAATTATTCCTTTTCAGTGTAAGCTATCATGTATCAGGAGACCTATTCTGTGAAGTTATCACTAGTGAATTGATAAGTATTTTGGTGATAGTTGTGCTGCCATCTGTGAGAATTGAGTACGAAATCTCGGTATGACGTCATGTCAAGTGTAAGAGCTACCACCACCTTAGTAGCTGGTGTTAGAAACTTATCAACGGTGGTAGTTTGACGTTTCGTATTTTTTTGTAACAATTAAACTACAAATTATAACAATACACTAACCCAGATGACTAGAGTAACAAGAAACAAACAAACAAGGTAAAAAAACAAGTAAATAACTAAACAGAACAAGAAAAATACTATTAACAATAATAGTCTTCAAAAAGGCTAATTGATCAAAACAAAGAAATTACAAAACGCTACTCAGAGACAAAAGCCAAACAAATAAGCCGAATGTTTCATATTTTGAATGTATTGCCAACCTAAATATTTACTGCGTAAACCTAACCATTTAAAAGAAACTAAACTATCATATTTAAACTACCATCGGCTGACTTCATGAACGTATCACAATTGATAAGTGATAACTTCACAGAATATGTCTCCAGTAGTAGAAAATCCGAGTATAACAAAGTGTCAACGTCTCCGCCTATGCAGTATAGATGTGCAGCACTTGTTAGAGAGGTGTAACCCTGCGGGAGTTGAGCTTGAAGCTCGCTCTTGTATCCACCCGTTTACCAACGACATCCACTTACTTTGAGGCTGTTTGGCGGGGATCGCGTGGATGTTGTCTAGGGTGACGCATGTACTACGTAAAGAACGAGTGCGACACATTGTTCAGATAGTTTCCCATCTTGAACAAGATGAATGGGGGAAACTGTAAACTTTAACTTACTTGTTAAAAATAGATGTGGGGAAAGATATTTACTTGCCATAATAGTTACTTAGTAATTTATCAAAACTAGTTTACAAACAGTAAATTCGTTAATTATTGATAATGAACTGTTCTAGGTCAAGTAGACTCTCTTTTAGTGAAAAAAGACTTCAATTCGTCATGTTAATTTTATTAAATGGACGTTTCGGGCCCAAATTACATTGGATCAACATCTCAAGAAACTCAATACACAAATTTTTTTATTGTAAAAAAAATACTTCATTTAGTTGAAACATGCGAAAACCATACATAAACCCAAAAAAAATGTCCAAACTTGCCACACCCGAATCCCGCCACTGCTTAAAATTTTAGCGGGTGGGCACAACCTACCGACTGCGCCACTGTAACAAATCGGGTTGTTTCTGAGTCTCGAAATTCTCGAATCTTAACAATCAGATTGTTGACATGCTGGAGTTGTTTAATAAGTAAAATAATACATGAAAAAATATATATTTATTATTGTGAATAATAATAGGTAAAATTACAAATATTAAATTAAATTTACAAACAAAACGATTAACAAATTATATCTAACGTGAGGATAGACACTTACGAAGTTCTTCTTACTCGTTCATCGTAACTCTTACTTGCCGATGACTGACTGATCGGTCACTCATCGGTCCTTCTCGATCACTCTCTCGTGGCTGACTACTTGATCGGTCGATTACTGATTAACTTCTACCTACTTAATTTACTAAGTAAATTCTAATCCTAATTGTAAGATCGCAATAATTTCGCTGAAACGCAAGGCACGCGTAACAACCGCGCGTGGCCAAAAGGAGATAACTTAACAAAACACAACTTTGCAATAATTTCGATTACGGAAAATTACTAACAAATCTACTTTGTTACATTTGGGTGAACAAGTGCCCGCTCGGACCTACTCCTGACGCCGACACTTGCTATGTTAGTACCTATGCACCACTACCCATGGATATATTTTTGCATATAGAGATGAAAATGTCTAGACTGGAATTCTTATTTCAGGAGTATTACCTGAAATATTTTTGTATAGTCAAACTGAAATATGTACATCCCTGAATTCGACCCAGAATTATTAGAACCAATGCCAATCACATAACGCATAACACACAGCATGCAGGACATACATTTCATTTCTCTCCTGTATATAAACATCCTAGAGATGCATTTGTCCATGGCTGGTATGATATTAGCGGACATATTTGGTGTAAATTATGTTAGATTGCGGGGGTAAACTGTAAACAACGTCGGGTGCGTGGGCGAGGGGAGACACGTGACCGTGATGAATTCGGTGGATGCCCCACGTGTTTGCTGGAATACCGCGGTGCGTAAGTGCCGACCAACGAACCGCTATGGTGGAGGTAATATCCCAGACCGAACCAGAGCATTTATCATGCAGAAGCAGGGAGACTCAAACTTTCACACGACGAGGAAATAAAAAAGGTTCTTGCTATACAGGTGCTCTTTATTTATTCCGCTGTATTAAAGTCTTCAGTAATAATAGCTACTCAATATTGATTTGATTAGATAATTTCTAATTGAAGAAAAGAAAACTGCTGGATGTCAGCCAGATTATTTTATTTACTGCCTCGATCGGTTTCGACGCCACGTGCGTCTACTTCAGGAGCTGTGGTTACAATTATTACAACAATTTGAATACAGAACGTGGCATAGTGTGTAAAAATACAGGATTTTCCAAAAGTCTCGAGAACGGGTGAAGAAAAAAATTTAAAATTTGAAAGAGTCATAAAAACTACATTCTTAGGTAAGTAGTTTAGAACCTCCATGCAACGTGGAGTTTTTTAGGAGATGACCACCCCAACATTTTTAAATAGAAATCCCTGTCGAATTTCATTTTATTTTAAGGAGGTTCCCCAGACATTTTAAAAAATGTTCTAATACAACCAAACTTTGAATTTATGTTGTCTGTGTCATAAAAATGATACCTGAATTTTTTGGAAATTTTTGACCACGTAGTTTGAACGAAATTCATTGTTAAATTTTAATATTTTACATGGGCTCTTATGGCTTTCCATTAATTGATTTAAAAAAAAGATGTTAGAAATGTTCTATTTACTTAATTTTTGGTATATAAACGTATGTAAGCACGGACATCAATTTCCCAAAATTTGAAGAAGGTTGACAACATAGTTTATATTGTCGATTTAAACTTGTATTTATTTCAAAATCTTCAAGCATTTTTTGATTAGTGAATTAGAAATTATTGTAAAAATATATCAACTGAACGAATTGCAATATCAACTAACACCCGTTGGCCGAATTTTGTTTTACATTAATAAAAATATTTTTATTTTCATACCCGTCCCCAAGGCTGATGTCTGAGTACGCCACTGCATGTGTAGGGAACCTCCTTAAAGGTAATGAAAAAATAAGTAACACATCCTCGCATAAACCAAAACCTGATATCTTAATTCTTTCAACAATTTTAGTTTTCTACTTTACTTGAATCACTATACTATTTTTTGCAAAAATCTCTATCGATAAAGTACTAATCATTGGGATGAATGATTAAATTGCATAAACGTATTTAGTTACAAATGAACAAAATCAGTAAACTGAACTAAACGAAATGAATTAGTATTCATCCAAGAAATCGCAAAAGTTATGAAGCTAAATTACTTACACAGCAAAAGTCTATCGGTCTACAATTTTGTTGAATGTTGTCTGTTAACATAGTTTCTTATTGATGTAATATAAATTAGGGCAATTCATTAATATTTCCAGAAAATATAAAAACTTATCATTTTTGCAATTTTCCTGTAAAGCAATTTCTTGTATTGTTTTACTGCAAATATGCAATTGTAATCATGATCTTTGTCTTGAATTTTCTGTATCCTAACAAAACAAGAACAAAAAAACAAGACTCAAAATTATTATTTACCATGATATAAAGTAATTGCACAAACTAAGATTGCAATATGAGAAAATTTTTACAACATTTTGTACACTTTAGTCCAAAGCGAAATGTATAGGTACCTCTGACTTATGGTTATAAATAAAAACGACCATAAATCTTGGCATATGGTTAGCCTCCTTAAAGGTGTACATTTTGAGAACCTCTCCTCTCCATCTTAAAACATATTCTGGAGCAGTGAAGGGTTAGTTGTCTTGAAGTTGTCTGTAGCTGTCAGCCAAGTTTCTCTGCCTCTAGCAGCCACGTGCTTTATGTATGACTTGACCTCAGGAACTTCGTACCTTTGCACTCCGCACCCGCAGTCCGCACATAATGAATAAAATACCACCTTACTCAAGACTCCGCAAACTAAATACCACTTCATTTGGCCACATCGCCACAATTAGAACAAATCAACAACGGGAAAACGGAATATAATTAATTGCTGGTAATATTGATTTGCGGTTATTTATTCTATAAAGTTTTTGCTGATAGATAGACGAAGTAATAACCTAATTTTGTGATCTTTGCTTTTTAAAATCGTTACAGTTTTCCTGCTGTACTGATTAAATATATCTTACACCGATCTCTAAACCGTTTATTAAATTTTTAATTGAAACACAACATTCTAGATACAATTGAAAAATAAAAACGCTCAATATACGAAATTCAAATACCGGCTACAAAAAAAATTAAATTATTTCAACTTGAACAACGAAATAAATTAATATCGTTCCTTAATTTTATAAATTGAATTTCATTGGAAAGGAAAATAATACCTGCTCACAAAGCAATTACATTCAACTTGAGCTGGAAAAATATATTGTCGAACAGATGAGATTCAAAATGTAAAGCACTCATTATACTTTGTTCACACGAGGAAAGTTTTTCCTAAAAAGTTTCTTGAAAGTAAAACAAGTGCTAGGAGCTGTCATAAAAATCACTGTCAATACTGGCTATACGGGGAAATTGTGGAGGGAACTATTTAGTTCTACAAAATATATTAAAGCTAGTGATCTTAAATAAATTTAAGAAAGATAATTAGTTTTTTCTCATAAACGGAACTGACAGTTTCTTTTATGACAACTCCTACCACTTGTTTTAATTTCAAGAAATCTTTAAGGAAAAACTTTCCTCGTGTTAACAGGGCATTAGATTTTTGTGTGTAAACCAATCTAAAATCACTACAGACTACCTATCTTCATAAAATCTTTATAATATTATTATAAGATAAGATCTAGTTACATCTTAAGTTTTTGTTAGGACCTTTAAAATAAGAATTTATATCGTAAAATCTTAATATTTATTTATTTTGATGGTAACCAACTTATAGGATTAACTCCCAATTACAGGATTTTAAATGTTATTATAGTGGAATCCAACAACTCGGGCGCAGTGGTTTTATTTATTTATTTATCAAATGGTGCATCCGTTGATAAACGACCACTCACGCTCACGAATGTATTTTTATACACTCGCCCGATATAACGCACGACGGGTCACGTTCGGGTCACGTAAATTATTTTTGAGAAATTATACAACATAAAGTCACTTTAGCTCAGCAAAATCAGTAGTGACATGAATAACTTTAGCTTCATTTTTTTCGACCAATCAGTGTACTCGATCGCTACAAGCAATTAGGTATCCGTTAATCACAATTTGTTTTTTGTTGATATTTTGCAAATTATGAATTATGTCGTGACTAGTGATTTTTACTCACGCCCGAATAAATTTCGTTCACGTCCGATCACTCACGATACATTTCGTGTCACTCACGCTCACGTGTGTTCACGATCCAAAGTTTCAAAATCGCTCACTATCACGCGGATCAAGCCGTGACACGAAAATTTCACGACTCGTTCTCACCTCTATACAGGAGTTCGCCTGTCTCCCTGTACCCCGCAAAGACGTTACATCCTTTTCTTGATAAAACTATACCTTATTAATCTTAAATAATCAGACATTAAATAAAAATAACTACCTACTTCATAATATTTATGATTAGGTATATTTAATTTTATTTAAGTTTAGAAAGTCACAGATAACCAACAACCGTCTTCTTTTTCTTGTATCATCTCATCAAGTAAGTACTTCTTTTTCTTGACAAACTACCTAATGTAAATTATATAAATATCAGAATTTTAAATAATATTAGGTACAACTTAATATAAAAAATGTTAATCATAGTTATAGTTAGATATATTTAATTGAAATTTAATAGGTAACCAACCAACAAACCCTGCCTTCTTTAGTTCCAATCCAAATATTGTGTCCAACTGTCCACCCGCGTTAATTGTAAAAAGCACTTCCACTTTCGCTATCCAGTCCCCAGTGTGTTAGTGTACATTTAGGGTAGAGTATATAAGAATCCATTTCCGCATTTCCTGTGTCGGTTGTCCGGAAGCCATCGCAGATTGGACATGAGGACCGAGAACGAGTCCTCGTCAAGGGTGCGGCGCTTATAACAATCGATATCACGGGAACGTCTTCAACACTAGAATATTCATAAGTAGAAAATTCAGTAAAGAGATAATTCTTACCCAGAATCATAAAATATGCGAAACTTCATGCTTAAAAACATGTATAGGTACACAAAAAGAAAACATTCCCAGAAAATTCATATCAAGAATTCAGTGAACCCAGAAAATTCATATAAAGGTATATTTATATCTTACATATTTACAAAGCCTAATTATTTTATACATCAGTTTTATGGAAAATTATTTTTAAATAAGATGTTGTGTGCACATAAATTCAGTCTTCAGTCTAAATCATGACCCCAGGAGAAATATATTTGTACGTAAGACTTGCACTGAGTATGTTGGGCTATATCAGACGGGAGGTAAAAAGTTCGAAAATTTTAAATCGTATATCATGTCGTTTTTTGCTTCTCTATTGATGAAAAATTTAACACAAAGTCAAAAACATCTACGGGCATATAAAGTAGAAATAGTTATTCTTGTAGCCATATTTTGAATATTCCTTTATACATTCGTTGTCGGCATGTATCGGATTCTTAATTTAAATTTTCTAATTATGCATTTTTATGTACCTACTTATGCATTTTCTTTTCTGAATTTTCGTGTATTTTGCGATTCTAGACAATAATTTTTTTTTGTCTTTGAATTTTCTAGCTCTGAGTTTTCGAGAATTGGATAGTTACCCGATATCGCGCTAGCATCTTAAAAACTTCAGCGAAAAAGAACCTCGCACTATCTCCGCTATCTTAATGGATATTTATAATGAAAGCGTCGCGTTTTTCTTTTCAATTAATTTGATTGTTTGATTAAGTTGAGTCGAGTTGAGGTTTTTGTGTGTGGAATTAAAATGTAGGCAGTAGACTTGATATTGTAATTTTGCGCCGTGATAAATGATTGCTGGCTTGACGTGAAATGTGTAATTAACGTTTCGAACTTTTCTATTTATGTTTATTATAAATGATGAAGTGAGGGCATATTTTATTAACAGTTAATTGAATGTGGTGTAGGTCTGTAGGTTTACATTCACCAAATTACTAAGTCAAAATTTCAATTAGTAGATTTTCTTGTGTAAAGTAACATTTTAAAGATTATATTATGACACTAGGTAACTAAATTACGGTGACTTCATAGTATACTTAGTCTTAATTTACTGTTGATTATTGTACAATCAACAAGTTAAGCAAATTAGAATGCTTCATTTCATCGAGAAGACGAATCTTTATGGTTGCCATTGTTGGTATTGTATTTTGACATTGTAAAATAATAAAGAAAATATAATTTGAGTCAAAAATTTATAATTCCTGCAAAGAAACGACAACTCGGATCAAAATTTACTCTAAAAAATCACTCCAACTCACACTTGTTTCTCTGTTAACTCATTATTATTATTGGCTCTTGCAACCAAATGTGTACGTTGTTTTTTGTAACCTTTATTGGGCAAGGTGCGTAAGTCTTTGTGGAAAACAAAATCACTTTAAATAAAAATATGACTAGATAGCAGGTTAGAAATTTAAATGTTATCTTTCTCATTTAACAGAATTGATACCAATCGGTTACGTTCCCTGGGAAGCTGTACAAATTGTAGAATATGAGTGTAAAGTATGGTTTTGGAATCACTGTCACCATATATGGTTACCAGCAGTGGCGTGGCGTGCTGTTGGAAAGAAGGGAAGCACTTTTGATATAAATTAGGTACCTATTTACGAACCAAATGCGGGAAGATTTTTATTCCACATGAGCGGTTTTTTACGCGAATGTTGAGATGGTGTCTTCCCGCAAGAGGTTTGTACAATGTTTTTGTAACGAATAAAACTATAATCAAATTCATTCAAGTTACGAATATATAATAAATTTTATAAAAAGTGTCATTCCAGTCAGCAGTTGCTAAACAATTTGTTGATTTGTACAATTGTTTAGTACGAAATAGTAATTTTCGTTTTCATTGCAGTTGTAGTCTGATCATTAAATTTGAGGTTACGATGTTTTTTTTTACTACCGATAGATGGCGCGCAACGCGCACATATTTATTTCAAAATTATTATATATGTTTGTGGGTTTTAATACTTGAAAATCATGGGATGTAAAATTTATTAAAATAAATTTTGTTATTTTGAATATGATTTTATTGTAGAATGCTCAAGAAAGCCAGTGTTCTTTGCATTTTTCCCGATTGACTATACTGGGAAATTGATACTTCCGATTGTCAATTGCGTGCTTAATATGTCGTTTCCTAGGTTATGAGTACAAAAAAGTAATATTTTAAATGCTTTTATGTCAATGCGTATCTTCCCCCCACACAGAAACGCACCAACTCTGCAATCAAACCCATGCTTCAAATTCTGGCGAAAGAAAATATTTGATATTTAAATATTGAATACATTTTTCAAATTTATTCCTTATATCATATTTTATTGCATTCATATATTTGGCATCCGTGTATTGCCAATATTTGCTTTTACTTTACAGAAAAAATATTAAACGCACAAAGTGATTGTGCGTCCGTTAGTCAAGTGAGCACGTATCATATCTAGCTCGAACTACTGACCGAAGATCTACGGACATGTCCGAGTACTTGAATTTCTTACATGCGAGGATGCAGAATTTGAATGTGCGTCTAACGCTGTTTACGTTATTTTACACCGGAATAACTTGTGTCTAACGCGTGTTGCTTAAAATGGCAACATTTATATAAATTTGGAAAATTTTACTGTTTTAAAGGAAAATATGGTATATAAACTAATATTTAGGTATTTCAATATTGAAAATTTTTAAAAGTATAAACCACATGGGAAGCAGTGGTTCCCTTGCTTCCATGAACGCCACGCCACTGGTTACCAGAGTCCAATAAAGGATAAATAAATATTACAAAAGAAGACCAATAAAGGGTTCATCATATGTATCAAATTTTTATTCTGATTTATTATCACCAGTAAAAAATCACATATTATGGTTAAATCAGAGTTCAATAAATTTAGGAAAAAAATGTTCCTGATAACAAATTCGAAAAATAATGCAATAAACAAATCAGCAAGCAAACGATATATTTTTTAAACATTTTAATTAACAATTATTGGGAATTGTTCTTAATTACTTAGAACTTCTGTATAAGTCAGTTAATTACAGAGATTTTTAAATTTTGTAACATAAAAGTATCCGGCCGACCGTTCGGGTTTCTAATATATCAATGAGCATAGGTACAAGAGATAATATCGAATGTCTCTTTGAAATGTCTAGAACAAAGGTTTAATTAGAGAGATATTTCCGCGTTAATGGAAAAGAAATGATATTTTTTGCTTGGCGCATATAGATTGGCCAGTAGCCAGGCGAAATTCAAGTATCAGTGATTTATACACTGGCAGTACGAGTACGAGTACGTACGTTACGAACGTAGTAACGTACATATCCGCAATGCCTTGACACAGCAACATAATCTGTGAGATTTATTGACACGGTATTTCCAGAGCTGCAAGCAGATCTTGACGGAGATTATTCAATGTTTTCGTAGTAAAAACGCATGAAATGAAATTCTCGATACTTTTATTGCTCCTTTGTTACATAAACAGAATTCACTGCGGTAAAAATTACCCTTTCTTGTTTTCTTTCTCTGTTTTTTACTTTTAAACAAGCAAAACTAGTTCAATTTGATCAGATATTTGTTCAGCGATGGTTTTTGTCTGGTTGCTTTTTGTTCTTCCCGCACGGAGGAGAAATGTATGTCTGCAATAAATATGACTTGAGTCTGAAATGTTTTGTAGGTATCTTGCAGGTTGAATAGTTCCTGCAAATCCCGATAGAGTGCAGAGTTTGTAATTAAATTTTAGTTGAGTAAGCTTGTGGTGGCGTACTACTCGTAAATTAATTTTAATTAACTGAAAACAAGTGTTCTGGTGGACTCGACATATTATTTTTAGATTAATCACCTACACATCCTCATTTATTTGCAATTACATGCTTCCGAAAAATTGTTTCCTAAATAAATTATGTCCTAGTAGATTAAAATTGCATTCGATCATTGAACCCGACACTCTGTAGAGAATTTTCTGTAATCTATTTCCTACTCGCGGTAATCTTGATATTAACAACTTAATTTCTGCTAGGGTTATTTTTTGCGCAACTGTCCACAAGAAGAGTTGACATATTGACGTCCGAAATTCAGGCCGTGAAGTAAAACATTTGTATACGATATATTTAACGGCTGCGAAGTCAATATCAATGTCAAATATTTTTTACAGTTCTTTCAAAAAATCAATGTGTTTTTATTATTATTCGTTCTTAATATTTATTGTGTATAATTCGTCTGCGAAATGTGTTCAGTGTCCTCGAGGATTATTAAGCCTCGGCATTCGCCTCAGTCTAAAATTCTCTCTAACGTTAAACAGACTTTTCGCAGCCTAGTTGCAGCCTATAGGTAGGACAAATAACTATTCGTGTTGAAATTATCTAAATACATAAATCATACATACACATCTATTAAGCCTGTTTTATTCAAATAATCGTGAATGCGATTACCAGCCAGCAATTAACGAGTGTCCATGTTAATGGAGAAAACAACACAGGGATGATTTTTATGCAATGAACCCTAGGATGCATAAACCGGGCCTCAGGCCCAGAGTGATGTTTAAATGCTTATATACAGGGTGTTTCTATACCTCTGCACGTAACTTTAATAGGTTATATAATTTAATACACTGATAACAGAAATTTTTTTTTTCAAAATTCGCAAAAATAAGGATATAGTGAAAATTATAGTTCCATTGGTTTGAACGTCCATTTAACTAACTAACTAACTAACATCTACTAATTAATAATTATTATTATAGGCTTTATTACTTAACAGGCGAGGAGCCCAAGACAAGTAAATGTACAGAAAATAATAATAAACTGAAATGTGTGTATCTCTTTGCACTCGAACCTGAGTTATCATAACCACAGTCGGTCACACGATCCGTAAGGGGAAACCTGTTGTATCTTGAACATCGTTATATCTTGAACGTACTCTTCGTATTGAAACTTAGCGCGTCTTATCATTTAATTTTGAAATAACATGTATTCTACCCGCCAATATATGGTGTAGTTTTTTTCATGAAAATGTAACTATTTCAACTTTGTTGTTCATACAAGTATACAATTTATTTTGCCAATAAAGAGCATCGTAAATGTTTTGTGCCGTTGCACCGATCATTTGGCTATTTACTTCCTTGCTTAGAAGCAAACTATTCCTAACCTAATTTTTTCTACTATTATTTTTTTTAAATATTGACATGGTGTTGTACCTCGAACATAGGAAACACGATGTTCCTCGGACATGTCCAAGGTACAACATGTATCACATTGGACTGGTTTAAGGACACGTTTCAAAAGTAGAGACAATTGCTACATATCGGTCATACTTATGAACTACGTTGCTATATTTAAAATATTCTCAATAGAGGGCTATACAATCGTGTTCTAAGGTTTGTGTCTGTTTACTATGACGAATTTCTCCCTAATTCTTGATGAACTCATCGGTGACGGGACGCAGGAGAAAATCAAGATCCTCGATAAATTTAAGCTTTCCTTCATTTAATATTGATTAGTCATTTTTATATCTTAATCTGGTTTTCATAGTACACATAAAACAAAATAAAATGAGCATTTTTATTATTATTTAATTTTTTGTTTTGTTTTTTAAATAAATTTTTTATATATTTTTTTCTGTAGTTCTGTATATTAACCAAATGTTAAGTACACATACACAATTATTTCGTAACAATTGAAAACGTTTACAAATTTCTCTCATCATTACATTTTTATGTACCTACTTAAACCTATGTGTACCTATTTGTAAAAAACAGAAATTATATACAAGTATTCGTTTGGACTGGAGAACTAAATAAGTTATATAAAATTTAACATTTATTATTATATTATTGAGGCATAAATTACCAAATTACTTAGAATTTTTTTTATTGTCGAGATTCGAGAATATTTTCCTGGAATCAATTTTGCTGGAGATTATACAAATTTTTCTGAAACATTGTTGTGTGGCGATCAATTGTTAAAAATATTTTCAATAGGAATTATTTTTGTTAGATTTGATTGCAATATCAGATGTTTCTAAATAATTCTAAGAAACTTCAAAATCAAAATTGAAATTGAATTATCATTAGCAGATGTAAGAAAAATGAAATATTTTAGTCCCTCCTTCGTTTCATAATGAATCTTCATCTACGAATCCAAATATTATCCTGATCAGATTTTACAAATAAGAAATGAAGGAGGAGTAGTGAGTGTAATACACAAAACAAAAATCAGTTGGAAATGGTCGGAAAACTCAATACTTTACTTGTGGCGTGGATGTGCAAAAATATTCCAAAAGAGGAAGAATTGATTAAATTTTGGTACAAATATCTTAACCGGAAGTGATACTTTTTAAGAGTAAAAAGTTTTTTTTTTAAATTCAGTATATTTAGATTAATGTTGTATTTGAAATTTTCTCGTGACTAGTATTTGATCCTATAAAAATTGAAGTTATTTTATTTTACACAAAGCATTAAAGTTATAAGGGCTTTGCAAATATCGGTAAATAAAATATGTATCCAAGGTACAACGACCCTGAGTTCGAGGTACATTATCCTTGTTGTACCTTGAACCTAATTTCACTTTTTCTTTAAATGCATTTATGTATTTCTTAATATTATGCTTTCCTTCCCAAAAAAAATTCATTATGCATCTAAAACACCAAGTACAAGTATTATCAATAGTTGACTTACAGGTGAGGCTAACTAATAGTTTGATTCACAAAAATTATAGGTTTCCCTACTCAGGTTCTCTTGAAATTTAGGTGTTTGAATATTATGATTGTAACTTATTTATTGCAATTTATTGTTCTAAATATTCCGTCCTTTAACGGAAATTTAAAATGCTAGGCATACATGTAAAAATATTTTAAATTTAAAATAAACTCATTAAAATGTTAATAGATTGTTAATATTCTAGCGAAAATTTGATGCGTTGTTTGTTGTTTGCTGATTCCAGCGATTGGAATTACGCAGTTCAGCACTCGATATTTTATTTTCCATTATTTGGAAAACAGCGCTTAAATATTCATGAAAACCGAAAATTGTTTCGTCCGAGAGCCGCGAGTGAATCACGAATCACGAATCAGAATCACGAGTCACGATTGAATAACTTCACGGGCTGACAATTTGACAAAATAACAAGCAATTTCTTCTGAGCTGGCCATGCGTGCTATTTCAGATATTTCTTTTATATCTTTACGTCCGGTAGAGAACAAATAAATCAACAGTGAGCCATCAAGAGATGCGGTGGAAGTTCGATGCAGTGGCGTATTTACTAGGGCATTGGCGTTCACATTTTTAAAGACTTTTACTTTTCTACCCCCGTATCTCATTAATTATTGCTCCTAGCAAAAAAACAAATAGGATACTTTTATAGGAAATTTAATTTCCTATAGTTTTACACCCTTATAATATACTTACGATAATATTCACGAAATACTGAAAAACGGAATCTTTTCCCATCAAAAGCTCACACCCCATATCAAGTCAGAACTTTTAGTATGTTGGTCAGGGAGATCTCACCTACCATTTAAAAAAAGAACCGGACTGCACGATTTATTGCGACTGAAAGGCATTTTGTGGTCTTCGTTGACTGGACTATTAGTGGTACGGTATTTTCGTTAAACGTAGTAGTGACTCGATTTAAAAATTTCATAGTAAATCTGTCTCCAATAAGAATCCCCCAAGGAAAATTTGTTAATACGCCACTGAGCCTATGTCTATATATCTTTGCGGAAAAACATTGGTTTTGCTCTTAAAGAAGGGAAGAATTTCTGGTAATAAGGAGGATTATACACTGAAAAGCTATTATAAATGTGCGCGGAGCTGTCAGAAAAACTACGCCGCCGACTGTGACGAAGGTTCATCCGTTCATCGGTAAATGAGAATTCTGTCCGGAAACTCCGCCAGAAAATGAGGAAAAGTTGATTTTGGAATTCGGTTTAACCGGCGATGAGTTAAATATCTTACATGTTATTTTACTTCCCACATAGCGTGAACATTTTTCAGAGAACTCTGAAAAAAATTCTTTATATGTTCTTCAAATTCTAATATCATGATATTAACTGCCGAGTGCCGAAGACAATTTTTTAATAGAATTATTTTCATAAAATATTCATGAGAATCATGTTTATTGATGGTATTATGATTCATTTGTATTTAGTTTTCCAATATATGTTTTGCGCCTAGAATATCTGGAATAGATATACATGGTACTACCTACTTCTGAAAAAAATTTAACTTAGAATAAAAATTGGAGTGGGCGGTTATACAACTATGTATTTCATGGGTTAACATAATAACTTATATAAATGAACAAGTCAATTATCTCAAAACAATTTCAAATATGGTCAGTGCTTAGGTCAATGGTAGAATGTTCGCCTTGCATGCTACAGGTCCGCTGTTCGATCCCATGCACAACCGATTATAATACCACTGGTTCCAAGGTGTTGAATTCCACTATAATAACCATGCTGTATTGGGAGTTAATGCTGTTTGATGAAATAGTTAACAATGTGAAAGCAAAAAGCATGTAACAATGTAACTGTAACTTGATATTCTATAAGCAATTTCTGCCAATCTTATTTGTCGAGAAAAAAGATAATTCAAGCACCAATCTCGGTTCAAAAAAGCGATTTTGAAGAATGAAAATCATTAAAAAATTCTATATAGTATTATTATGCTTGTGTTTCAGTTTAAAGTATTCAATTTATTTTAGTAAGCAGTAGTATTTCGTGAGAACAGCATTAGTGTTTACCTCGGTGTTTAGTTAATTCATTTAAATAATTATATTCCAGAATGACTACAAACATTAAAAAGAAGAGAGCAAAGTTTTCTTAATATGGTGCCAAACTTAAATTGACAAAATTTTAACCAAACGAAAAATAACCTTTAAAAAGATTGGCGTAAACACCCAACAACTAAACTTTTGGTATGGTAACGATATGGTTAGGTCACAATGTAGTATCACGGTGTAAACCAGGCTTTCGAGTAAGTTAGGACATGCAATGCAAAGCGTTGCTTGTTCCACTCAACACTATTATTATTGAACGTTACGTTTAGTTATTATTACTGAATATGACAATATGGGCGGAGTTTAAATTATACTTCGTACTGTTTCAAGGTTATCTTTTTTAGACTTCTTTCATCTTAAATGCTATTTAGCAAGTTAGCTCAACGGTATGTCCACCTATAGCATACTAGTGTTCCTCAGTTCGATTCCAGCAACTGAGATTAATACCACTGGGTGTACCCAGTGGTGGTTAGATTCCTCTATTATAGCATCTTCCATTCTGTAAATTCCGTTGAATGGTTACCAGCAAAAATAAAAATTATAACTAAAAATATTGCATGTACCTAATTCTAAATTTGTAGAGAAAAAATATAATTTGAGAACTAAATCCGGTTCAAAAGAACGATTTAAAAGAATAAAAATTTTTATATACTTTTGCTTAAATTTGAAGCTGTCAATATATTACCTACAGTAGTAATTTTTTTGTCTAATACATATTTTAATAATAATAATAATAAATTTGCTATAATGTGTCTGTGTTATACACTACACACTACACGTTTGAATGAAGTAGAGTATCGTTTATTTTGTAAAATATGAAGGCATGATTGATCACAAATGCACATAGTAATTATAGTGCAGAAATTTCGTGGTACTAAACTGCAGTTCACACGGCAACACGGCAGTTGTGTCGTATTTATTACTAGAATTTACACACAGAGCTACATGTTTGTTTAACCAAGTTCAAATTGTTTCATAACTCAAACAAATTGAACTCTGAATAGCACTCATGCCCGGGTTATTATAATATCAATAACTGAACGACTCTCAGCTATATACGAGGAACTTTATCAGAGTCCTAGAGAAATAGCGCTATACAAATAGAATCGTTAAGTAAATGGCATTTCTCAAAAATTTCTCACTATAATGTTGGTAATGTTTAGAAATTTGTAAAAGTTGAATTTATGTGTGTGTTGTGTGTGTTAAAGTTGAATTTGACACAAATTTAAGTCCGATTTTGATAAACTGGATCATGCTTGTCAAACAAAAACAAGCGAAATTTTTATGGTATTAATAAAAATGGGATGTATAAACGATAACACGATATTATAGTGATGGGTATAGGTGAAAATTTTTCCAAACACAATGCCCAGGAGATTGATCGAGAATTATATGTTGGAAATTCCCGGGAATAACTGGGGAATTTTACGGAAAATATTGGATAACGCAGTATTTGCACAATATTGGAGACATGTTTGTTTAACACTTAAAAATATAGAATTTATTTTTCTTCAAGACATTTGAGATAAAATAATATTTAAATTACTTACTTAGATTCTTTAAAACGTAGAAATAAAAAACAAATTATTCGTAGAATTATTATATAAAACTGCTATAAATTTGTTTGATGTCAAAATTTAGTTAAACAAATTTAAAACAAAATGTAATAAAAACATGCTGTCGATTAAAACAATATTTGATTATTTTAAATATTTTATTACAAATTCCATTATTGGCACGTGTGACACGTTATTATTATATTCAAAGTTATAAAATGAAAAGAAAATTCAGTGTGACAATAAAATAAACATTAATGTGTTTGCAATACTACAGAAGTGATAAAACGCGATCCTTATAGCAAAACGAAACCAACAAAAGTAAATGTAGGTAAAAAATATACATAAATAAATTACCTAGCAATAATTGTGCATTTGTAGTGCACTTTATGCACTGCATTTATTGTGAATTTAAGTTTTTAACGATCGATATACCATATTGACCAAATTATCTGTTAACTATTTTCTAAAATTATCGAAGAATTTGTTTAATAGTACACTAATAGGAACAATTAATTTGTAAAATAGATTTTAAAAACACACAAAGCTAAAAACCATATTTTATTGAATAAACTGCATAGGAGTAGGTACACATCTTTCTTTTCTACGATCTGAAAATCGGAATTAAATGTAAGATTTTTGGACTTTACTTAGGTAGGTAAGTAGAAAATGAAGTATTATTACAGATCTATGCTTTTTGCGGATAGTGACGGTCTAAAAATATTTTCAGACTGCCGCTTATAAAAATCTGTTTCCTAGCAATCATAATTTACTTAGGTATATAAATTACAAAATTCATTCTACTAGTAAATGTCAAGTTTACATTTTTATGTTTGTTGTATTGTTTTTCTAAATTCAAAATTTTATCTTTCGTAGATATGATGATATAGATGAATAAATTATTCATGAAAAAAATTGTGTACCTACTTACTTATATACCCATGAGCGCCGACTTTTCAAAATTTTCTTGCGGGAAAACATTTTGATAATGAAGAAAAATCTAAGAATTGATATAAATGAAACTAAAACCAAAACTATTTTTATGTAGTACCTATCTAGGACAAAAAGTGAAACAGTACAAAGCTAGTTGTTTACGGCCGAGGAGTTTAGCTGAGGTTGGACTTACTTGTGCGTAATTCAGTATAGGTAACTTAATGACACTTTTTGTCTGAAATACATACAAAAAATATAGTAGTATTTCCTACTTTCTTTTCGAGTGCTGTACTTCATTTAACGAAATATAATTGTATTTAATAAAAAAATGTGAAATGACAGGAATATTTTTTTTATATATGAGGGTATCTAGCAATGGCCTAGTTATAACCTAAGCTACTTAGACCTTTAATGAAAGTTAAATTTTGCGGCCTAGGTCTTTAAAGATCTATTTTGCGGCCTATAAATAGTCCGAAAAACGACACTTTATGTCACAGTATGAAATTAGTTATTAGTTCTTTTGGGACGAGTCTCAAACAAGCATTTTTTGTATGAATGAATATAATAATATTTTTTCGCTAACCGCTTAATTAGATGTAAGATGTAATTTCAATTAAATTGACATAATATCCTCATATTACTCAACAATTACAATGTAAACAAACCAATTTGTTTTTACTATAACAACAATAATTTTTTATATTAGTCCGAGAAATGATTTTACTTTTTGTACAATTGGTAAAGTGATTATAAAAATCCTTAAATAGCCTTGTTTCTGTACAAAAAACAATGACATAATAATATAATAATAAATACAGATGAATGGTGAAAAAAAATTCAAATCGAAATAACTTCAAAACTAATCCTTTTATTAGTTTTTACTTCTTTAAAGATTGTTAAGAATATTAATATAAGTATTTTGGAAAAAAGGATTCAAGTATAAAAATAAGATGCCCCCAAGGAAAACTTTTCTTGGAGGTATACGTCCCGATGCCCCCATGTAATCGGCGTCCATGTGTATACCTACTTTAAGAACTTTGCAGACTTCGTCTAGTTAGTGGCAGCCCTCACTGCGCTCGTGCTACAATCTCTATAGCCTGAATCTGTAAAAGGCTACTTTCAGCCCTTGTCATACAAATAACTATTTTATACAGTTTTAAGCCAATATTATGTATTTTCTTTAAATGGAAATAGATACCTAAGTAGTTATATTTTCAGTTATCTGTAGCATGGCATAATTTAAAACGATAATTACTTACTTTTGAAAAATCTGAATTTGAAACGCTCTGAGGTTATTTAAAGTGAATTCATTTAGAAAAATCAATGTTCATGTATCTAACTGGTCGAACGTTTCACAAAATAATTTAGCAAAAAAACATCAATAGGCAGCCATAAAAGCTCTCGCCATCTATCAAGGCTTTACTTTGTTGTAAAAGCGCAGCCATATCATGCGCCTCACACCCTCACATATCTCCCTCTCTCTCCCTCGGGGTCAACACTCCACATTGAATAAAGCTCAATTTCCTAAATAATCACAAGTTTTTGTCGCATTTCGCTCGGCTACGCCAACGCATTACTGCTTAGCAAAAACTGCCGCTGAATTGAAAAAGACAATAAATGTGTATAAATGTGAACTTGTCATATATCCCTGAACAGATTTTAACGTTCTTTTTATTCGGATCTGCGAATGTCGCTGATTTTTTACTGACTCTTCTAGTTCTTTGTTTTTACGCTAGTTCTCAATTGGAGAGCAGATGATTTGGAGGAAATTTGTTATAAATTTCATTTCCATCTTCTGTGTAAATGACACTTTACAGGTAGGTATTATGTAACTAAGTATGAGTTATTAAAATGGCACTTTAAATTATTCTGCATTAGAAACCTATACCTTATGTTGTACGCAACGATGACGTGCTGTTCAACAGACTATTTCTGTGCCTGTGTATCCTAATATGGGAAACGTGTCTTGTATTTAACCAGACAGGTTGATTTTCATCGGAATATACGTTTCTTTCATTTGGGGTTGCAAGAAATTGACTATTAGTTTTAAAACTTATTTCAGCAAATTAGTAAACATATCAAAATTTAAACGTTGAAAATACCTTATTTTCTAAGAAGGTTTATTATCGTATATAGAACACAGAGTAGGTAGGTATAATTACATATTTATAAAAAAAAAATTCTTAATTTTACTTCAGTATGCCTTTATAAAGTAATGCGTGTATTCAGCCTTTTTAGAGAAAAAATTTAATAATTTGGCAACGCCGCGGAAAACTAAAACAAAATTGATATGTTCGTATAGGAGAATAAAATAAGTAATTCAAAATATATAAAAATAAATAGGGTGTTCCATTTAAAAAAGACAAACAATTCTCGCAAATAAATAAATTAATAAATAATTTTATATTTTGCTCCTTGAGTAGACGAATAAATTCTGTTATAGTATATTATATATTGAGGGACTAAAGTGCATGATTTAATCCTGAGGGTGAAGTTTATTTCACGAGCCGAACGTGAGGGAAATAATCACCTGAGGGATTAAAGGTACTTTAGTCCTATACGCTATTTTTTGCACTTCATCCTCAAACGAATGCAAAATAGTTTAAAAGAATATTTTGTAATTTTGACAGTAAATTTTATGACAAATATTTATATTGTTACCATATATACTCTGTATCAAATAGCACGTATTTACTTGACAACGGGATTAATTAATTCAATTCCTTGACAACGGGATTAAATATGAAAAATAATCCCTTGGGATCAAATTTAGAACCTTAGTCTCTAAAAATAAAGACTAAAGAAGAGTTTTAGTCCCGGAAGTGCAAAAATAAATTTATGCTGTATTTCTACCGACAAGGGAGATATTGAAGACAGCCATTTTGAATTTAAAAATTCCAAAATAACATTAAAAATATGATCGGACTATGATATCTGGAATCAAAAAAGATTTATATAATATGTGTAGTGTAACTAAATTTGAGGAAAAAAATAAGTGCATAATGAGGCCTCATTAATGATCTAACCTTTTCGGCCAGCGCACATGTAATACAAAATAGTAATATAGGAGTTTGTGACATAAATCCATATAATTTTGGTAAATGGCTATCCATATATAATACAATCCCGAATACAAATGTAAATGTAATCAAATATGTAAATTATTATGATTGTCATTGTTGCTAAAATGTTACAGGTGATAATTAAATTTTTAGCTTGTTTACATTGTTAATGACTATAAATTGAAAATTACCGATAATATAAATGGTTATAATTACCATGTTTCAAATAATTATATCTAATTCATCGTTATTATCTTGCATGTAAATGAATTAATGTCATTTTAAATTATCCTTAAATGTTGAACACAACTTCAAACGAAATTTATCCTTTGCAAAACGTTGCTTTTCTAAAACATCTTCTCCTTTTGCTCTTTTGTGTAATGTTACAAGTAACAGTCGTTGAAAGATTTTATTTTTTATGAAAACAACACGTTCATTTATATGTAAAAACCTTCATTTAAATAATAAAAGGAAAGTTAATTTAAATTTAAATGCGCTATGTCATCCATGGTTTTCCAATTTTAGAACGGCTTTTATCAAGAATGGAGACAATATGCGGAAAACTACTTTTAATCGTTTGAAATGTTGCCATTGTAGAGCACGAGAGCGCACTATTTAAATTCTAAAAGAGTATTCATCACACCAATTTGCATGCTGTCAATGCAACTTATTAGAATTTGCATTTAATTTAATAGTCGTTAATTTTCAGTTTTAACATGCAATTCATATTAAATACTAAATAATACTCGTTTGCGACTCGTTTAGGTTTTATTTTATAGCCGTCGCTAAACTCTCGTTGAATACTCAGGAACGGCGCGGCGCCAGGATTGAATTGATAGGGAGTGGTTGACCGAAACTCGTTTTAAAATAATTAAAACACAATTTTCTTAGTTTAAAACAATTTATTTTTAAATAACTAAATTCGGAAGGCAAAGAGTCAAATGAAGCAAAAAAAAGTTTCTAGGTGATACTATCAAGAAGAGACCTAGCTCTTTTTAAATATTTTAGCTATTTCTCCCCGGAACACATTTTTATTTATAAAGCGAATATGCTCGCTCGCGCTTAGAAAATTGAAATTCTATATGGGGGTAGATTTGGGGTGTGAGAACGATGTGGCAAAACATAGCAGGAATATTAAGACACGCATTAGATTGAATTCGGCGGGAAGTGTGTGCGAATGCTCTGGGGGAAGTGAAAACAAAGTCTGCATAAGCTTTTAAGTAACAGCTGTTGGGAATGGTGCGAGCCGCAAATGTCTAAATTCCATTACGGCCCTGCGCGGCCCAGGGGCGGGCTCGGCTCACCCCACTGCGGCGGTTCATATCGATGCAGGATTATCATATTGCCGCTAGGCCAGTGTTTTGTTTTTATGTTTATCTTTCTTACACAGAATTTTTGATCGCGGTTTGTTTTACATTTCCGGAAACAGAGGGATTATATAGGATAATTTAATCAATGATAAAGTTTTGAGTTTGGTTTTGAAACGTTATTAACTATGCCCGATTTATTTAGTTTATTTCAATTAGAAATACATACAATATTTATAATATAGTCTGCAATTTTTTTAAATAGATATTATTAATGAACTTAATAGTAACAAAAATGTAAATTTATAAAATATACCAAGAGTCTGATAATTGAAATTTTTACAGTTAATAATAGAGCATTTATTTGGCACACTGACTTGTATATTTATGCATTATTATTAATAAGAATACCTACTTATAACATAATCTGTATTATAAAATCTACAGCAAAAATTTTATTTATGTAGCTACCTATACGTGAATAATAAGAGGTAAATTTTGTTGGTATAATATTTATACTGATACGTCATCACTTTATATCATTTCTGTGTTAATTTGTTGTTACTATGTGTACTTTGTTCTTGATTCACGTTTGATCAATCACATGACAGAAATTATTACAACGAAAAACTAATAAAAATAAACACATAATAAAATAAATAAATACATCTCAAAATTATACGATTCTGATAACAAAAAAAAGTTTAATATAAAGAACTACGTACAACATGGAACCACAGTCGGTCATTTGCTGTTTTAGTTCTCGAGAAAAATGCAAAAAATAGCCATTTATAGCATTTTTTAAGGATGTCTTTTTCACAAATCTTAGCATTTTATTTTTATAAGTAATTAATTTTGCATAATTCTTAAACGTGTAACTAAGCACACAAAAAGGTAAATATCAAATATCTAATTTAAAAAAATACATTTCTAGTTTCTAAAATGCTAAATGGCTATTTTCTTTTGCGTTTTTCTCGAGAACTAACAAAGCTATACAGTCGACTGTGGTCTCATTCTGTAGTTTTTAATTTTGAACAAGTATTGTATTTACAACTTTCATCTAATATCAATAGGTACCTACAACAAAATAGATTTTCGTAATAGATTTCAAGCAGACACCCGGTTATTATAATTCAGCTAAAGTCTAATCTGAAAGCAAACAATTTTTAAAAGTTGACGTTTTTAGTTAAAATTCAGTGTATAATTCTACATACTGATCATAAATGATTGACCTTCACGTGACTTGGAGAAATTCGTTTTTTTTAATCAAAACTATGTACTGCGGAAAAAAGTTCGAACTCATTTCTTGTCAAACGTACTTTATATAGTGACATTACGATACATTTTAGAGTTTATTGTGTTTTTTGGCATTTATAGATAGTTAGTCAGGCAGAACGCAAGTGAAAAACACATTATAAATTAATATTGAATGAAAACTGTTATTTTTCGACATTTTTTGGTTAGGATAATGAGCAAAGTTTGGTACCTATAGTCCATTTGAGAATGACTGACAGTAATAAATCATTATTTGCAAGAGTAGTATTGGATTTTTGCCAGCAATGCGGCAAATAAAACTACCAGAAAAATCAGTTGTAACTACACTAGGATGGTCAAAATAAGCCGCACGCTTTGTACCTGGAACGAAACTTACTTCTCGAACAATAGATAACGCTCTGATAATCCCCGTCGGACTGTGTCATAGACGTAGATAGGAGTGATCTGTTTATACATTTACTAAAAATAAAAGTTTTTAATATTTAAATATAACTTTCTCACTCATTATTATTAAAATAAATATTTTCCCTGAAAAACAATTTAGACCTAAAACGATAGTTTCTACCGAATTTAGTCATTTTGACTATCCCTGTGCAAACAATTATTGACGCGCCACTGGAATGTCTTTAAAAGAATGATTTATTACTGCCAGTCATTCTCAAATATAGTATAGCAATCAAATCGAGGTGGCAAAAACAAAATCAGAACGATGTGGCACGGTCCCGGTTAAAGAATTATTAGGTTTACCGAATGGCCACGGTCAGAAGTTGTAATTAGTTCATAGGTGTTTCTAGGTGTCACTGGTCACTGCCGATAGACATTCATTCTGTCACTGTATAGTATTTTTAAATTTAATAATTTGTGCGTTATATAGTGATAAAGAAATATATGGAAAATATAAAGAACACGTAAGCTTATTAGTACATTAAAAAGTAACAGGTAAATGTTGCTGTGAAATAATGAAAAATGTTTCAGAAAAACTGTCAATGTAGATATAGGTTATTTTAATTTTAAGAGAAATGAATAAAAATCGACATGTTTTATAAACTGAATAATGGAGATTAATATATGCACTACGAGTCTGTATTCATATAAATATTGTGATTGTGAAATTATTTATTTTATAACGACTATCTCTTTTGTAGAAAATGGAGGATTTTCATACACGTTTTGTCATTATTATTTACCTTTATATCGAAAATATTATGGAACATAGTCACTTAGATATATCAAAATTTCAATTTTTGTTACTATTTATAGTACTAAAGTGTATTATTACATTTAAATCAGTGTCAATATAGTATTCCTGATACAGCCAGACATATTAAGATCATGCTAGATCCCATTACACATTCTGACCGCTAGAAAAGATCATGTTGGCAAACCTAATTATTCTTTAAACATGGGCACGGTCAATCCTTTATTATCACTCTGTATAATATTTACATATTTACTCATAATATAATATAAAAGAGAAATGTGATTCGTAGTGTAGAAATGATTAAATAATGGTAGGCATAACTCTTCTAGGTTGTTTTAAATTTAAACATTTTTTATTTGTTTAAATGCGACACACGTCTGTGCATTTCGTGTGACAGATTCAGATTATCATGACAGGCGAAATCCTAACATATTTACCCGGCTTTAGGCTGTTAGTAAATCCCAGATCTGCAACAGTACGAACAGAGCAAGGTAGCGGAACCGGAAACGGGAAACACCGCCGGTGTTCATGATATTTGTTACGCAATTTTAAATTAAACAATAAATTATCTTGTGCCGTACCATGGTAAACAACGCAAATTTAAACAATGTTTATTATACACATAACAAACATCGTTAGTTTCTTGCTGTTTCAATTTTGTCGTATTTTTGTCTCATTATATTTTATTTCTGTAAATTATGATAAAGATACATATAGCATCGTATAATCTTATTATTTATTGTTATAGTACTTATGTATGTAGTATGTATTTAGGTATTATCATTTGAAAACAATTATAGTTTTTGTTTTTATTCAAAATTAAATAAAAATAAGAAATGCCGGGCATTTTATACCTCTGCACGAAACTTTAATGAGTTATATAATTTAATATATTAATTGTTTATATGTAGAACAAAAAAATTTTTTTTAAATGACTTGAACATTATTTGTATGACAGTCTTGATAGTATCTACATTTATATATATATATATATATATATATATATATATATATATATATATATATATATATAATATGTTACTATTTGTTCTGTACGTAGTACTTATATTTTTATTTTATTAATAGCTAATTAAATAAATAGTAATTAAAATGCACTTTTTTATGAAATCGTACAATAACAAGTTACTTTAACACCTCAAAATCAAACCTGTGCACTCGATCGCTGACGAGAATTGGTCAAAACGTCCGCTATTGTTGTTGCAATCCGTCATCACTAGAAAAGCAACGAATAGTAAATGTGCCGAATAACGAATATTATGCAATATGCAGTACTGTCTACCGAATATTCGGCGAATATTCTGCACCCTTTTGGTGCCAAAATGATAAACTTACAAGGACTGATGAGGCTGCTTTGAATACAGAGAAACTTAATTTTTTGCTCCATAATTTTCCGCCTTTAAATTTTAATCACGAACAGCTTATCATATTTATTGTTATCAAAATTAGAAAGTTTTTGACATTATTTTTCTTTTTTAGATATAATAATTAATAAAAATTAATGAATATACATATATTTTTTGTCTGTCAATTAAATATGTAAATAATAGCACTTGTAGGAGAGCGTTAAATACAATCGCAGTTCAAGTATTGTTATGTTACATGTGACTTGTGACATGTGACGGTCAAACTATTCGGTATTTGGCCAAAAAGTAAAGTAATATTCGGTGTTCGGCCGAATAATGAAAAACCGAATACCGAATAGTTGCCTAATATTCGTTGCAACTCTAGTAGACCATGGGCCACAAAAAAAAAATAGTACAATGTATCTTACATAAAAATGCCTGAGGAATACAATGCCGTAAACCGGAAGTCAATATCTTTATCCGTTCAGAAACTAGAATTGATTAAACACAAGGAACTATAAGAATTCTAAAATTTTATATTTTTCTCTTGGAGAAAATCATTAAATTTCGGCTTATCAAAGGCCTATCAAAAAAAATAGTACAATGTATCTTATATAAAAATACCTGAGGAATCCAATGCCGCAAACCGGAAGTCAATATCTTTATCCGTTCAGAAACTAAAATTGATTAAACACAAGGAACTATAATAATTATAAAATTTAATAATTTTCTATTGGAGAAAATCATTAAATTTCGGCTTATCAAAGACACATTTAAAAAAATTATACTATGTGTCTTACATAAAAATGTCTGAGGAATCCAATTCCGAGAACCAGAAGTCGATATCTTGATCCGTTCAGAAATTAACGTAGATTAAACACAAGAAACTTTTAAAATTGTAAAATTTTACAATTTTCTCTCGGAGAAAATAATTAAATTTCGGATTATTAGAGGTCTTAAAAAAAAAATAGTACAATGTATCTTACATAAAATTGTCCAAGGAATCCAAACTAGAAGTCAATATCTTTATCCGTTCAGAAAGTAGAGTTGATTAAGGGTGCGTTACAGATGTTTTGCAGGTTGCATAAAAATATATCAATTTTTAATAGCCATTTTCTCCGCTCCTGGTCAAAATATCTAGGCAAACAAAACATTATTGAAATTTATATTTTTTTTTCTGTTTCCTGAAATATTTTTTGTTCCAATATTGTTTACTATAAACATTAAAACAATATTTTTATTCAATATTATGCCCTATATCAATACAAAATTACTCTCAGGAAACAATATTTGCTCTAATATTCACACATCTGCAATGTTTATCTTAATTGTTACAGTAGTTTTCTCAAAAATGGCTATTAAAATTTATTCAAATTGAGTAGATTTGAGTAGCAAAGTAGTCGAAAATAGTTCATCCTTTACCATAGAGATGGCAGCTCAGTCGAAATAACTTAATTGTCACTAAATATCGGTAATATAGTTTTCGACTTTCTACCCAACAGACAGTGACAATGACACATTTGATTTGAACCGAGCTGGATAACCGATAACTACTATATTTTCTACATTAGTTATACTTTATTTTCACGAAATCTTATATTTATTCTAAGAAAAGAAATCAAAGGTCTTGATTAGGACTGATGTACAAAATTGTTCAAAATAGAGGTCGGCTATTTAGGCTTTTGTTTTTTAAAAGTAAATTTAAGGACTAGAAAGTTGTTAAAAATTACGGCACGCGTTCCGAATTTGTTTTATCGTAAAAATTATAGAATCATATCGTGTTTGATACAGTGTTGTGACTGATCTAGATCACCGATCTAGCTCAATTTACGTGATCTTTGGTCTGATCTAGATCATCTTATATTTAAGGATCTTGAGTTTGATCTAAATCAAATAAATATGATCTACGATCTTAAAATAAGATTATATTTTTAGATTTTTCTACGCTATATGCAAGTTAAAGCATGAAATTGAATATTTAGCAAAAGTACGAGTTTAATATTTTTAATATGTTTTAATTTTAAACTGTAGAATAAATCGCTTGAATACTACGTATTTTCTTCTTTTTTATGTACCTAAAGTAATACAACAATTACCTAAATATTTTGTCTAATATTAATCTTTTTACGATCTAAAGAAAAAAAGATCACTAATTTCTGATCTGTTCTAAAAAAAAGATCCTATCGTAAAAATTGATCTAAGATCTGATCTAGATCATATTAAACTATAAGATCTTGATCTAGATCAATTTTAAAATGATCTGTCACAACACTGGTTTGATATGAAGTTAAAGGGCTAGATAAATCATATTATTTAAAATAATGGCCGATGATTTATATTTGTTTTTATCGAAAAAATTATAAAATTATATCGAGTTTGACATCAAATTAATGAGCCAAATGAGGGCTAATTAAAATAAAATTATTTAAAGTGGTGTTCGACGATTGGCATTTGTTTTAATAAAAAAATTATAAAATCATATCAAGTTTAATATCAAATTAAAGGCTAGATAAGGGCTCAATAATTAAATTATTGAAAATGGTGACCGACGATCGGAATTTGTTTTAATCGAAAAAATAATAGAACTATGTCGAGTTTGACATCTAATTAGAGAGCTAGGCGAAGGCAAGGGCTAATTAATAAATTTATTTAAAATTATTGCCGGCGATTGCAATTTGTTTATATAAAAAAATGTTATAATCATATTGAGTTTAATATCATATTAAAGTTCTTGATGGGAACTGATGTACTATGTTGTTCAAAATGACGTCTTTTGTTTATAGTTGGATAACCAGGATATTTATTTTATTACACATATTATCTTATTCTATTCTAAAATTGTAATGGCTTAACTAAAATTTATATTGAAGAAGAAAGATGAATAATTTGAAGTTGTAATTAAATAATTATAATTTCATCATACGAAAAGATTACAATTTATTTCGGTAGAGTCTAAATGTTACAATTATTGATGCACGAAGTGCCGAATCCTCCCAAATTCAGGGTGCGCGGAGATTGAGCCTCGCGAAGCGGGGCGCATTTCCTTTGTCCCGCGGCAGCGGGACCTAGTGTTAGAGCCGCGTAACGGGTCCTGATGCTAGTTTTACACTAAATTAACAATAACTACTCTATAACTAAAACGAAGGAGGGACTAAAATATTTCATTTTTCTTACATCTGCTAATGATAATTCAATTTCAATTTTGATTTTGAAGTTTCTTAGAATTATTTAGAAACATCTGATATTGCAATCAAATCTAACAAAAATAATTCCTATTGAAAATATTTTTAACAATTGATCGCCACACAACAATGTATCAGAAAAATTTGTCTAATCTCCAGCAAAATTGATTCCAGGAAAATATTCTCGAATCTCGACAATAAAAAAAATTCTAAGAAATTTGGTAATTTATACCTCAATATAATAATAAATGTTAAATTTTATATAACTTATTTAGTTCTCCAGTCCAAACGAATACTTGTATATAATTTCTGTTTTTTACAAATACACATAGGTTTAAGTAGGTAGGTACATAAAAATGTAATGATGAGAGAAATTTGTAAACGTTTTCAATTGTTACGAAATAATTGTTTATGTGTACTTAACATTTGTTAAATATACAGAACTACAGAAAAAAAATTATAAAAAATTTATTTAAAAAACAAAAAAAAAATTAAATAATAATAAAAATGCTCATTTTTTTTTTTTTATGTGTACTATGAAAACCAGATTAAGATATAAAAATGACTAATCAATATTAAATGAAGGAAAGCTTAAATTTATCGAGGATCTTGATTTTCTCCTGCGTCCCGTCACCGATGAGTTCATCAAGAATTAGGGAGAATATTCGTCATAGTAAACAGACACAAACTTCAGAACACGATTGTATAGCCCTCTATTGAGAATATTTTAAATATAGCAACGTAGTTCATAAGTATGACCGATATGTAGCAATTGTCTCTACTTTTGAAACGTGTCCTTTTGAAATTTTGCTATTTTCACTAGAAGATAATAATTAAATTTTGGGTTATCAAGGGCCTTCCAAAAAATTTAATATAATGTATCTTACGTAAAATTTAATAAGAAATCCAACGCCGCAAACCGCACCACCACCAGCCTCCGCTCTATAGTAATCACCATTTGTTTTCATAGTTTTCAGTAGTATCTACAACAAGTACCACTATAATGGATATCACTAACTATAAATGGAAAAATCTACTTTTGTTGTTTACTTCTACAGCTGAAAATTAAATAAATCCATGAAAATTCATAATATGGATGGAAACATTGAAAACCGGTTAATAAAAAATACCTGGAAAATTAAATTGAGAATTTTGAAAAATTTCTTCCAGTTCCGTGTACAGTCATTATATGCCATTAAAATATATTCATAATGTTTTAAAACGCCCTGTATAAAATTATTAATGAAAGATAAGTATAATTAACATATATAGTTTTGTCATTCACCTATTAAAGTAAAAACACTTGGGATGAAGTAAATAATTTGAAAAATAATATCTTTTAAATTGTAACAAATACATTTATGAATAAAAATAAATACAAATGTGTAGCTTTCCTGTTTCCGGTCGTTGAATAAATAAAATAAAGCAAAGCTCACTTAACTGGAAGAATGCAAAACCGTTAGCTTGTTTAACGTGTGTCAATAATAGGTTCTGCTGGTGACAACGAAAAGGCTAAAATTAAATCTCCACTAAATTTTATTTCCACTGTAAAACAAACGCTTGTTTTAAATGTCCAATAAAATAAGTTTTGACATTTGCGTTACTGTCACTTTCATAAAAGTTGAATTTATTTCAAAACAACAATTCGATAGGAATATAAAATTTAACTGACAGTTGTATTCGTGTTTTAAACTATTTTTAGGAACGTGTATCCATTTGTATAAATTGTTTGAAATTGCAAACGATCAAAATAAATTTACAACGAGATACAATGTATTTTGTGTGCACTAAATTTTTCAATTTTATAAATTGCTATGAGAAACATTAAATTCAAATAAATGCTCATATTATTGTTCATTAATGCAAGCCATTAAAATAATGGTAGACAAAATATGAAATACAGCCATTTAAATTTTAACTAATTTTTAATTTTGCAATGAGTAATTTTATAAATGCACTATGTAATATTAAATAACTACCTATTATATTAAACAAGTTGCTATTTATAAAAAGTTAATGAATTTATTAAATTGGTTTTTTATATTTATATTACAAGCCTCGTTCTCGTAATTACAATATTAACAATGTATAGTTGTAGTAACGCTTCCCGGTACGGTTATGCCACATGTTTAAATTAAATTAAAACATTTAATCGCTTATGTCACCATCTTCCAACTAAGTAGTCTATCTACAACTGTTCATTACGCTTTCTTGTGCGGTGACTGCCACATCTAAAAGAAATCGTACTAGAGTCAGTGTATTTAGTTTTTAGTGTTTTATTCTCCTTTTTCCAAATAGGTAAAAGGAAGATACACAACAGACCTTCAGTGAGGAGGAAAATAAGGATATTTGGAAAGAAAAATAGGACAGAAAGCTTCCGACTCTGATACATATCTACCGACGAAAAACTTAGAACAAGGTACCTAATTTAATTTTTTGTAAATACTTTTTTGATTGGCGTTTATTGGGTGACCTTTTATGAAATGAAAGGAAAATAATTTTATATCAAGAAATCTCACAATATGTGAGTCTGCCACAGCCAAATTGGATAATGAAGGGAGCATTTATTAATATTTGCTTTTGATTGAACGTAATTGAATTGAATTTGCGATTCTTGCGGCGCATTGTACACTGTACAGGCTGCTTCGGTTGAAACTTTTTACAACTAGATTGATTTACTTTGTAAATATATATTAGACTTTTATTGATTGAGGTATTTAAAAATATTTTATAATAATGAAAGAAACTTTTTTGAACATTTCATCGGAGGCTTACTCCGATTGAAATGAGTGCAGAAAGAAGAGCTGATGACAAAAATCACCAATTTCACGATGTCAATTTCAAATATAAAATTTTTACTATGTTACCTAAGTGACCCTTAGCAAAAGAAAATTTTTGTAAATGACCCGCGATTTAAAAATTTGCGAAGCACTGCTCCACACCTTGCACTATTTTACTCGGTAGCTAAATACTAATAATTAGAACAGGAAAAATTCCTGGTCTTGAACATTTATAAAGATAGTGTTGCCAAGAAGTCTTTTTGTGGTGGATAAATAATTAGTTAGACGATATTCTAAAAATCCGATCAGGTGTTTTCAGTTTATTTTGGATGCTTCACAGCAAGGCTGAGGGGACCGGAGAATAAGCTTGAAAAATCCGTATATATAAATACTTGGAACTATACTGCCCTCTTTAGGAATAATGTCCTATCTGCAAATTTTGAGATTTTTGTAATCTGCATACATTATTACAAATATACCAAAATAGAATGTCCAGCTGCCCTAAGAAAAGGTAGAATTTATTAATCATGGTTATTATATTTATATAAAGCAATTTTAATAGTAAAAATCCGCATAGATGTTTCCACACAAATTTGTATATAAAATAATAGCTAAAACAAAATTTTTGCAGATAGGACCTTTTTCCTAAGGACGGCAGTATAGCTGTGTTTGAAAGCTTTTGCTGTTTTGCAGGAAACATAAGAATTACAAAATTTTATTAAGAATAGACAATACTAGAGTAGGTACCTAAATAGGTACTCTAGACAATACCACTGCTACTGCTATTTCTAATGTAACTGGCATGGATGGTATTAAATTTCAAAAATTAAATAATTTATTTGAATTAATTTGGCAGGCGTGTGAGAAGAGATAAAATAGATTTACGCGACTTACATTTCATCGCATTATAATAAGGTTTGAACATAGATAGAATTGGCACTTGCCAGCGATACTTTGGGAATAGATTTATTAGGGTTTTTTTGGTACTCATAAAGCAGATCCATTTTAAATAGTATCTAATTGGTCAGCTCATGCAGTTTTGTAATAGTTTTTAGACGGCGATCCAAAGGATAATAACAAATGCTATTAAGGATTACGAGTATATCAGAATCCACACTAAAGCAATACTATGTATACTACTGGTTGACAAAAAATTGTCTAAAAAAGGATATAAAGCAATCAACCAATAGTAAATAATATCTTGGAGTTCTTAACAGATTTAATTTAGAAGCTTCGTATGACACACTTAATACAGCACGAGCGGACAACTCGTTAATTTCAAGAGGTGCGTGTGCAATAAGCGCAACAACATAGATTTTTAAATGGTATGTTTAGAATCTAATCAAGCATCCCTAAATATAACATGATTTTAAATAAATTTGCAAAAGATATGAATGATTTAGTCTTAGAAATGATATCGAAAAGATTGGCTATCTTATTAGCATTAATTTCAGCACATAGGGTGCAAATCTTTAGTAAAAAACGACTTAACAAACATACAACAAATGATTTTAAGATACCTACTTATTTCGAACCTTATGTAAACCTCAGGGCCAGGACGCGAGCTAACTTTATAAGTTAAGAAAAAACTATAGTAATCCTTTTGCATCTTTGACGAAGTCACAAAAGATAGTTCTTGCACAAACTTTAATCAGAAAAATCTGTAGGTACTTAATTAGTGGAATTAATACTGTACTTTTTACAGCACACAGTTCAAGGAAAGCGACTATTTCTTCGGACATCAAAAAGAGCACTAGCAAATGGTTATTTAGAAAGACAGCAAGAATAGTCTGGAGAATTAAATACTTTGGCCAAAGTTAACAATTAACAATAGTTAGTTGTATTTGAGAGGTTTTTTGAGATCGACTACTTTAAATAGAAATAACAAAAATAATATTTGGAAATGAAAGTAACAACAATAATAATACAAAAAATTCAGCTTTCCAACTCTAAACATCTACATTGTTAATATTGTAATTACTAGAACGAGGCTCGTAATATAATAATTGTAGATCAAACGAACTTACCTGTAAGTGAAGTTCGATCGAAATTATGAAGAGCCTCGTTCGCAGTAATTACAACTTCCCACCCGAATCCTGACCCAGGATATAGCAGAAAAAAATTTCAGCTCTAAACTTAATGAACAGTTGTACTACATAGACTACCTAGTTGGAAGATGGTGACATAAGCGATAAAAATTTAATTTAAACATTGTGGCATAACCGGCAAGCGTTACTATATTGTTAAAATTTTAATTACTTCGAACGAGGCTCTTCATATAATTTCGATCGAACTTCACTTACAGGTAAGTTCGTTAGATCTACAATAAATCTTTTCATTCATTTGACTGTAGACGCAATTTTAAAGGAAGATGGAAAAATTTGTTCAATTTTATATTTCAAATTTACAATATCTACAATAATTATTAATTGTAGAGGGTATATACAGGGTGATTCACAACTTATACCTAGTTTAGTGGCATATAGTACTCAATTTACTGGTCATAAAATAAAAATATCTATTTAGTACATGCTGTCTAAAATCGTTACTTTGCGAACTATTTTGAGCATGTAGTAAGTATATTAAACAACAAGATTTATAGACATGATTTTTTCGCACGTGTCTAAATTTAATAAAACGAGCCCTCGGGCAAGTTTACTAAAGGACAAGTGCGAAAAAAAGTTGTTCTTTCCGAATTTGAAATAAAAAATAGGTGTGCCCATTTAAGATTTTAAAGCCGTTTTGATATAATCGTATGTCTCCCTTCGTACTATGAAAGTTTTGGGGTGCCGGAAAGTTCATCGAAAACAATTCACCGAATACAATTCGCGAATACAATTCATCGAAAAACAATTCACCGAAATTGCAATTCACCAAACAAACAATTAACCGAAATACAATTCACCGAAAAGCATATTCACCGAAAGACAATTCACCGAAAACATTTTCACCGAAATAAAATTATCGAAATAATAATTAACTTCCCTTAGAACTGGCAGCAATGTGCAGGCATTAGGAAAAGGATAATTAACGTAAATTCCCCATGTTTTGAATATTTACAGTTACATACCTACACCGTAAAAAATACAGGGACTGTGCTATGAGGATAGAGCATCTAGTTCAAATTTACAACCAAGAAAACATAAATGTTTACTTACGGGGCATAGCACATAATTTAAGTTATTAAAGCTTTATGAAATGATACATGACAAATGAATCAATTTCCTACTTTTAAACACGCCTGCATTTTGCTTCCAGTCCTAAGCCTGGATAAAGAGTGAAGGAAAGTTAATTATCATTTCGGTGAATATGTTTTTCGGTGAATTTTCTTTCGATGAATATGTTTCTACTTTTATATACTAGTTAGGGTGTTAAGATAATTTAGTATAATTGTATTAATTACTTCTCGTATAAAAGGAAATCTTTGTTAGTATTATTGAATAATTATTTAGTAGGTATGTTGTTGTCAATCCATTTGTATGGGAAATGCCCGATAGCAAATAAATTATTATTATTATTATTATGAATATGTTTTTCGGTGGATTGTATTTCGGTGAACTGTTTGTTCTGTGAATTGCTATTTCGATGAATTGTTTTTCGGTAAATTGTATTCGGTGAATTGCATTCGGTGAATTGTTTTCGGTGAACTTTCCTAGACCCCTTCGGACAAAAAATTTAAGGGTATATGATGTACGACATGTTGACCATGAAACAAAAATTGGCATAGTTAAGTGTAACGGCGCAATCTAACTCAAAATGTACTTCACCGATTGTGTTTAAATTTGGTATGGTAATAGTTTAAGATCTAACTTATAACATGAGCATATTAAAATGTCAATGCGCCAACTTGGAACAAAATTGCGGCTACCTAACTCAAAGTTTACTTCGCCGATTGGGTTCAAATTGGATATGGTAATAGCTTAGGATCTCAACATACTATGACATGAGCACAATAAAATGGCAGTCAGCCATCTGTAAACAAAATGGCGGCGAGCTAACCCAAAATGTTCTACACCGATTACCGATTAGTTCAAATTTGTTATGATATCATGGGCGTAGATTCTCAAGAGGGGGCGGATCGTTTATGAAATTAAAGATAAGTTAAATATACCTTATTTAGGTCACTGGGCGTGTTCTTATAAACATATATCTAAATAATAAATGCGCCGCAGGCAAAAGATTTTTTAAAAATTTACTTTAAATTCGAGTTGGAGGCGTAGCAACGCGCACCGGGTACCGCTAGTTCATAATAAAATATATATCGTAGATACTATTTATAACAGTGTTTCGAAAATATCTATGATTTTTCTGATTATAGTACTTAATAGTACTTAATGCGTAAATTTGTCCACTTTTAATTTTTTTTCTTCACATAAAGAGGCATTGTAAGAGCACAATTATTTAATTTAAAGTTATTTGACCTTGAACAAATCAAAAAATTTGCCTACGGCGCATTTTCTATTCATATTTCAGTATCTACTTAAATATCTCTTTTTAATAATAATAGGGGAAAATGCATTAAAAAAATATAGAAATTATTATTGCACACGGGTGGCCAAATGTCCTAGCGACGGCGCTATCCTGAATCCCAGTTAGATAACTGCTGATTATCACACACAGTATAAAATACATCTATAGATATATCGATGACTCATTCTCACTCATGTGAGTCTACCACACCCAAAGTTGAATGACAGGCGTGATAGATAAATACGTATGTATTTAATTGATCAAAGTAAAAATCAACACATCGCTGCATTGACAAACCCACAAACCTCAACCCTCCACACGAGTGTAAATCTTGGTGGATCACGACAGGAAATTTTCGTGTCGATGATGAACGGCGTGAACTTTTCGTTTTAAACCGTGCAGCGATTTCCGAATCAAGTCAGCGCGGTGTTATTTATGAGATGGTGGCGGCGGTGGCAAGGCGGGGGTGGTTTTACACGTTTAATTGTGACAGCGTAGGGTGAAGGGATTAATAGTTCTCGCACGTTCCACCCCACGCGCGAGGTTTGTTTCTACAGAGAAGCAGGGAGAATGATAATAGTTGGAAATGTTTTGGTTATAGTCACTTAATTATGGGGAGTGATGGATGGAATTGGGAATAAAATGAAGTTAACGAGGGATGTATGGATGGCAGTTTATTTGATTGGTTTTAAGAAAATAAATAAACGAAAATAAAATGCTCAATTCACAGGAGCAAAGTTATTCTTAAAAGATTTCTAGAACTGTTAGAAACAGAAACTGTCATCAAAATCTTTTGATGACGTGTCATAATGACAATATTAAAAGCCTCAATTTGAGGATTATAATAGAGTCCATTAAAGACCAAGGACCATAATTAATCCAGTGTGATATACGCAGTGCCATAATGAAATAACAAGAACTCGTTACTAAGGAAGTTTTTAAAAAATATTATATTGTTTTGTTCAATACGGAATAATTTATTTTACTTTTTGACTAATTTACGCCAGCAGATAAAATTTTGTATAAGTACAATACGGATCGTAAGCAATCATTAGTAGGAACACGTCGTTTTATCAAACTCGGCTTCGCTTCGTTGAATAATCTTCACGACTTGCACCATAAAATTATTTTAAAGCTAGTGATCTTAAATATATTTTATGGAAATAATTAGTTCCGCCTATGAACAAAATTGAAAGTTTTTTTGTGACAATTTCCAGCAGTTGTTTTAAATAAAGGAATGTATTCAAAAATTAAAACACAAATAATATATTGCATTTGTGTATGTTATTACAGATTTTATGAAAGAGCAAGCTCAAATGTAGTACCCACATAACGTGTAAGTTTTGCAGTTTGCTGTTCAAATGTTAATGTCGAATACAATAATTCCAAACATTTTATTTGAATATTTTCTTTATTAACCGTAGTATCTAAAATTACAAAAATTCAAGTATCGACATTATCAAATTCTATACTATACCTACATGAACTGCTGATACTGATCTACGAAAATATGTACATTATAATAATTATAATTAGTAGAGATGTGAGGTGTGGCAATTAAGTTATTGCCGAACTATAAAATATCATTTCGGTATTTTACAGTAGGTAATATAAATATAGAATATAGGGTGTTCCATAACATAGGACAAAAAATTAAAAGGTATATACCTATTGTACGACGTGCTGATCATGAACAAAAAAAAATTAGTTATTTGTAATAATTTTTTTCAAATCTTCTACAATGAAAGTAATTGTTTACATAATTTCTAATACTAAAATAAATGTCAAATTATATCAAATATACAATCAAAACAGTGATACTTATAATGTCCACACGTCAAGTAAACTACCCGAATGTAGCTGTCTGCGAGAAAAGGATAGATTCATACAGATTTAGTGTGTCAAACAAAGGCAGCAATAGGGACCTCGCTCTCGTAGAGGGATCAAAATTGGTACCAAATATGAACATATCATCACAAACAAGGGTTCATTTGAAAATATATAAGTTCAATCTACATCCGTCTAGTGTTGAAATTTGCAATATTTGTAGATTTACTAGGTAAAACTTATGTGAAGTTATCCAAGTTATGACAAGTTTATGGCATTGTAAAGTTGAAACAAAAAATAAAACTAATATTTCAACACTTGCAAGTGGAGCTCATCTTTATCTTTAAATTTAAAAGAAATTAATATGGTTAAGTCTATATATAAGTCTCCATTTCATTTGCTGCGACCAACGTTCCTATATTACGCTCTTAACTTTGCGAAAATACCCGTATAGTATATAGTTACATAATGAGCAAGAAAAGTGAATGATATCGTGTGTGTATCAATGTTGACGCACGAGGCTCGTCGAGTTGGGAAATCTCACGAACATTCGATAAACACTTTTCTACGAGTTGTGTACCTACACTATTTTCCCAACGATCATAAATATTAAATTATACTTATTCATGGTTAACAACTGTCACTGTCATAGTTTTAATTTAACGTAGAAACAAATATACCACGATCATGGAATACATGATACAAGATTTTTAATGACAAGAATATACATTATATTTAAATTATTGAACTATACCAGATACAGGAAAAGTACTAGGTACCTACTCTAATTTATATGGATAAATTACTTTTAATGTCGCGTTTGTCCATTTTTAATTAAATAATGCATTTTAGCGCGAAATAGGTACTCAATAACAGGAAAAAAATATCAAATGTCAGAAAAAACACATACCTACTACAAGGTGAAACAAAAATTTAAACCGTGCTATAAGACCTGTTCGCTAACATATCGAACGGGTTGAACGGATGTGTGATATTATTTATTTTCGTAGCTAGGTAACTGTATAGAAACTGTTTGTTTCGTATGTCATGGTTAAATTTATTAAATATTGAAATTACATTTTAATGTAATAAACGGGAATACAGTGAATAATGTAGGCTTGTTGGCCATAATATTTTTATGTTAAGATTATAAATTTTTAATCCATTTCGTTCGATAAAACCAATTTATTAAATCATATTATGTATCATGAGGTATAGAATATCTATAATGTTATGCTTAATTTTTTACTGAAATATAATAAAATAGAATTTATACACTCCTATATTATAAAAGTGGCTTATATATACGAGTAGTCTTATTGTTAATAGATAATAAAATTTAATGATTAATTTTATAATAGATTTTAAGTACATTTTATTATTAGAAATTTACTTAATTTAAATGTGGTCATGGTCAAGTCATTGTCTCAACTAAGACAATTAAAAATACTCTCTTGGTAACTGCTAAAAGACGATAACATTTTTATCTAAATTATTTGAATTTATATTTATTCCAATTCTGTCACTACCATTCATAAATTTACCTTTGAAATCTACTTAGATAAATTACCTGCTTATACTCTACGTAAATAAACGAGTAATTAAGTGAACAGAAAAAAGAAATCTTAATTGCAGATGTAATGATTCAAATATGAATGGAAGTTTGAATTGAGATGTTTGTTAATTACTATCACAACCACGAATCTCTGTGCTCAGCGATTTGAAAATTTAAAAATTAGTTAATTTCCAGGTAAATTAATCACGAATTCAGAACAATTCGCTAGGAGGCGCCGTCTAATTAAAATGTAGAGTGAATCAATCCGTCATAACGGAAATCCGGCGAGCCGAGCGGATGAAACGACGACAATTTTTCTCCGCGTTTTCGTCTTAATTCGCAGAGAAGAAGAGATTTCCCGGCCTATAGTGTTACAACTCTTCAGATATCCACTTTCCTTTTATTATTCTCATTGTCCTTTCGAGTGCTGCTACAATATCTGACTTATTACCTTTTTCTTCTGCATCACAGAAGAAAATACTTAAAAAGAAATTGCCCAATTACTCGGGTTTGCTCCACTTCTCCGCACTTCTTTTGTTTCGTCGTAAAGTTGTATGACGCAAACAAAGCTATATTAGTTTTTAGGTGCTTTATTTAACACGTACCCAGTGGTGTAGTGAAAGGGTTGCCATACTTCTTGTATTAACGGGAATGTAAGAAATTGTAAAATGTAGCTTAGAATGGCATGATACTTTTCACACAATTCTACACTTATAAAATAGTGCAACCCACTATCTGACACCAAACAAAAATTATTTATTTTTAATGTGTGAAGGTAATGAAGTATAAGTTGTGTTTTATTCTTTTATTTAAACAATGTCTTGAATCATTTCATTTTAAAAATTTATAATACTATTTTATAATTATATTTCTCAAAACTGACTATCAAGATCCTAATGTTTGTTTAATTTTTATTCCAAACTTGTGAGAAAAGAAATTATCTATGATACTTTTTACGTGTTACGCCACTGGTAGTACCCTTCTATGAAAGACAGAGATAGCGATACAACGATACCATCCAAATCAGAAGATAAATCCTCTTTTTACAGCATAATTCAACAAAAATGTTATACAATGAACCGTTTTAGTTGGATGGAAGAACAAAAGTGAAAAATTAATAAAATGAAAAATAGTTTGGCCTCTATATGCCATGCTACATTTCTATTCAAATTTTTAATTAAAACTGAATACCTACAAATTGTACTAATCTAAATTTCAAATTTAATCCGCAGATATTTTTGTTGATTTTATTTTATTTCATATATAAACGGAGGTACATTTAATTAGTATTAGCATTAAAATTATGCAGAATTTTTCTTACTTTCTTTAAGTAAATAGCAACATTATAATTACAACTTTAAGAAATAGTATCATCTGTAGTTTATTTATATCCTAAAATAACTTGCAGACTTTTTGAAGTTTGTGGTTGCTTTATCCACATGATTCATATTTATTTGCGCTTATCTTTAAATATGTCGTATAAATATACTATAATTATTATTATTATTGTGTTTGCTACATTATTTTATAAAACACACTGAAAACAACCATATTTCTAAACAAGTTTAACAAAAATCAGTGGCTTACATGTTTTAAATGAATATACCCAAGCAGCACAGTCTGGAAAAATTGGCAAACACAGCTAAAACAAGGCTGTTAAAACGTTGTGGCAGCCTTGTTTTAGCTATATATTAGCTTTATTTTTAGCTGTATTTTGTGTTATTTTTTTTTGTCCAAATAAGTGTTATCGCAAACTAAATTGCAGCTATATTAACCATCCAACCATATTTCTGTCTGTAAAGTTCGCTTTACAATCATCAAAAATGCAAAAATACAGCCACAGCTTTATTGTCCACAATTTCAGCTGTAAAATAGATTTGATTACTAACTTATATAGAAAAATAACAGCTAAAGCTTTATTTCTGTATTGTGAGCTATTAAATGTATTTTACAGCTATAAGTTCATACAAACTAACAGCTGTCGCAATATGTCCATAATTTTAGTTGCAAAATGTAGTTTGAAGCAAAATATAAATACCAAATCAAAGCTTTAATATTTGTACGTAATTTTGGTTATAAAATACATTCTGAAGCTTAGAAAATCTACGAAATTTTCCACAATTTTAACTGTAAACCATGTTATATTCTTAACCGACAAAGTCATGGCCAAATTTAGTCGGTATCAAGTGTATCAGAGAATACCGAAGTGAATACAAAAACATCACTTAAAAATAATAAACTTTCAATCTACCTGAATAATTACAAATACAGCCACAATTCCAAAACTGACTGTAACTGAGCCAATGTTGACATCTTTTCTAAGAGCTACGCCCCTCTTACCCGGAAGCAAAAACAATATTGCATTTTTGTCCCAGTTTTCGGGCACAACACAAAGTGTCACTTCGTTGTCTTCTATTGTTTGTACAATTATGAACATTTTACTTGAAAAATAAGGTAGCCTGATTTTATGCAGAGGTTATGTTTATATTTTCATAATTACTGGTAGGTAGCTGCAGTAGGGATGAATATAACTAGATGGCTGCAGTGACTATTCTTGCAACTATTTGGGTTTCGTATGTAAATTATTTTATTTATCTATTTTAGCCAAATAGTTGTTTTCTAGTATATTGCATGTACATTGACAACCATATTACAACCAAATAACTGTATAATCCAAATGGCTATTATTGGGCAATATTTCATTCCACACAAGCTATATGTCTGTATTTCAGACAAGTAGCCATCTTTTTTAATCTAAGTAGTCGTGAAGAGAGACAGCCATTTTGATAACAAGAAATTTTTACTTAAAGAAGATGTATTTAATCACTATTGCTGCATTACACATAACGAAAAACCATTTATAACTTGCTATTTTTGCATTGTAAACATATTAAAACTATCATTAGCCATAAAGAAAAATTAAATTAATTTCCATAATAATAAATAAATAACTAAATTATTGTTATTTTCGAAGCGCATCTTTTATTTCAAAGTATCACAACTACATTTAACGACCAAATGATGTTTGTTGTAAAATTTGAGTATTGTAGAGTGCAAATTTTGACTTATAATCTTTATGATTTTGATATAGGTATCATGTACATTTGTAAGTTTAGCTTCTTAGTTCCACGCATAAATATATAACATAGACATACAAAATACAGCTATTATATCTACGTACTACAACCAAATAGTTATTTTAAGGCCAAACAACTAAATGGCTGTATTTTGACTGTATTACTTGCCAAGTGGTCGCAGCTAAATGGCTGTGACAACATTTTCAAAGCAAGAAAATCTTTTACCACTTTGGCTATGACAACTCTTTAACAACGTTATAATTTCGCTGCGATGCCAGCTGCGGTAGCTATATTGCTGTTATTATTTGCTGCAGCAACGTCACCGCAGCTTTTTTACAGCTTCGTGTGCTACTTGGGTAGTCCAGGGAATTTACTTTAAAAATGCCTCAAATTTCGAACAAACTGCAACAAAAGTTTTCTCGACGGAATCCAATACCTATACAGAAAAATGTGCTTTTTAACATATCAAAAGTTTCCGGTAGAGATGCGCATTTTTAATAAAAATGAAACCCGACCCGACCCGAACCCGACCTGTACCCGAACCAACCTGATAAACACCCGACTATACCCGACCCGAGAAAAACCCGATATGACCCGAACCCGATATGACCCGAACCCGATATGACCCGAACCCGATATGACCCGAACCCGACATTTACCCAACACTAACCCGACCTGTACCCGAACCCGACTTTTACCCGAACCCGACCTGTACCCGAACCCGACTTTTACCCGAACCCGACCTGACCCGTTATACGATTAATTAATGTTCAACCCTACCCGATGGATACCCTACTTACCTATTCAACTCCATGATTACCGTATAGTATCCGACCGTTAATTAAATATTTTTTTATTTGACGTAAGCGAGTGACCGCAGAAACTTACTGTCATGCGTAGAGATCGATTTTTAAGCTTTTTGGTTTTTGCTTCCACATAATATTAAAAGCAAATACAAATTGTTTTTATTAGTGATTTAATTTACGTAAATTTGAAATGTTTATTCCATCTTCATTTCTGATTTTTTGTCTTTATAATGTGTATGACAATAGTGACTGAAGTCCCTCGCTTTCAACATAAAAAAATTGTTTTTGAAAATGGGGAAACTGTGAGCGGAGTTTACTACCTTGTACGTCAAGAAAACTCTTTTATGATATTCTTTTGCATTAAAGTAAACCAATAAACACAAACTACTCGAACGAACACTCGAACTTAAATGAATGATCATTTCAAGACAATTGCTAATATTCCTTAATTTTTATTACCTGCACTAAAGGGAGGAATGAGAACGTACTTGATTTTCTTAGAACTATGGCTTTCCTTCAACTATTTTTCGTAATCCCTTAAAATGTACCTTTTAATACCCGACCTAAGACCATATACCTACCTAATTTACCGTTATCTTCTTAGTATAGGATAGGATAAACAGATTAAAATAACTGTAACTGCTACAGTTTAAAGTAACAATTTGCTATATAACTAAACTATGCAATTATACACATAATCTTGATTTTCGTTTAAAAACCCAAAATGTACATTGTGTAAAAAAAATTCCATTGCCTAGTGCCGACCCTGCAATAAACATCTGCTAGTTTTCTTAAGAATAATATAGCAATAAAAGTCTCTTGCTACGGACTGCCAAGATCGCAAGTTTTGTCGCTGAATTGTACATTTTTCAAATGAATTATGCCCATTTTTATGAATTAATTCATTAAATTAAATCAACACTTTTATCTGTCAATTATTTAACACTTTGCATTATTTGCATAATATGGAAGGTTTTGATGATATTATGGTTGTATCTGACGTATTAAGATCATAATATAATAATAATGAATTATAAAGTAACTAACTTTTCCGACTTAAGTTTAATTAACTAGGTACTTTTGTAACGGCTTTAAATTTTTACTTCATTCAGCAAAATTTAAACAAAGCTTTTTCCCCGAAAGATTTAAGTTTATACCAGCTTCTTCATAATTAGAATAATGTAAAAAAAACAATTGCACATCGTTTAAATAATGTTGTTTTTGATTCTTCGACTAGAATTCTTTGATGATAGGTACACTTGACAAAATTTGAATAATTTTTGAAGAAACAATTGAAAATCACATTAATACCATTTTTAACATTTCTACTAAACGTATCTATTTGAATAGTAAATAAATAATAGACGATCGTTTAAATGTTATCTTTATTCTTCTACTAGAATTCTTTCCACGAGAGTTTTGATTTGTCATACTCGATAGTATTTTACTAAAAGAAAAAAATTTTCAATTTATAATGTTAGTACCACTGGTTGATTAACAACGCGATAACTCACTCAATTCTTCACCAATAAGGACGAAATTTTCAGCTCTGAAAAGGAAATTGATAGGGCTTTGTGACAATCGAGTCGAACAACCTCTTTAAGTTAGGATTTTTTGGAGCTACAAGCCTTCAAACTTTGAGATTTTTCATTGCTCAAACATGACAGTATGTATCACATAAAGCGATTTTTCAGGGGGTCGGGGGGAGCGATTCTCTTCGGAATTTTTGGAGAACGTAGATGTATGTATCTCCAGAGGGAATTTCCAGATTTTGGTTAACACGTCCCTGAAAGAAATGCCCCACATTTTAAAAACAGGCATTTTCTTGGTTCTGCCAAGTGGCTCGATTTTTTTTGAGCAGTGTATTAATGGAAAATGTATTTATTTATTGATATCTCCGTTACATAAATGTATAACAACGGTAAGTCAAACATTTAATCAGTTAATTTTCAGTATAACCAGTGTTGAAACTAACCACACATTTTACCTAAAAAATAAATAAATAAATCATTGCTTCCGCGGCCTAATTATGCTTTATTTTAGGTCAGAGAATATTACTGAACCGATAAATACAAAGAAATTTAAGCATGTAACCTATTCTACACTTTAGCCTATTGTTTTAATGTGATAAGAACAAATACAAAAACTCTACTTTTTTATTTACTTTGTGTCGATTTATTAAATACTAACATTGTCTAGCTGGTTGAAAATTTCACCGGTTTTATTGACGATTTTCGATTTTTCCATTTGGTGGTGTGAATGACCATAATATTTCAATTGCAGAGGTTATGTTCTTAAACTAAAGACATTTCTAATTGGCTGAAGCACTGGCAATTTTTATACCTTACATCGACCCAAAACATGTCGAAATGATTTATAAATAAAATATTTATTTGGGTAGATGAGGAGGTAACATTCAATATCCGACATGTCCATTTTGGATGAAAATGAGTTAGACATCAAAATCAACCAAAAACCGTCATCTGCGTCGATTGGTGCAGTCAGATTTTGTCAAAACAGTAAACAGTACTAGTCCAAAGTTATGCGCTTACAAAAATGAGGGGTCCATTCAAAATCAAACACGTCCAAACCAGTTTTTGTACACAAATTGCATCACAAACCGACACGTCCAATAATATTTAGATACTCGTATTCAGAATTCAGTCAAAATTCGATATGTCCAAATCTCACAGTTCTTTCACGATTGCTGCTGTTTGCGTAGAGCTGGTGTATTTCTTGTGTAATGAGTGTGGATTTTAAGGATGTTTATTGAATAAGAAGCGAAATGGATGCCACAGTTTCTGAAATTAACGTGAGTTCTCGCAAAAGTAAAAAAAAACCTGCAAACGTGAAATGTTTAAACTTAAAAAGTAAGGTTATATTTCCTAAGTATTTTCCTAATATTTACAATTTTATACTTATGAAAATAAAAACTTAAACTACTCACTACTGGTAAAACCAGCGAAAAAAGAAAATTTGTTGAAATTGAAGCAATTGAAGCTCAAAAATCATATAAAACCAGCTAAATTGAAGGATGTTAGAGAATTACTAGAAAAACACTATAACCGACAAGAAGGTGATATTACGATTAAATGGCAGGATCTACCAGAATTAGAGTAGTATAGAAAAATACTAGAAGAGGATACAGGAGATAATGTTAATGAAAATGAGACGAAGAGACAAGCGATGATGAAGATAGGTGCAATTGCCTAGAAGACGATTGTGCCCTTCACATTTAAGATAAAACCATCATTATTTTTTATTTCGGTATCTGTAATCGTTCCAGAATATTTTTTAAAGTTTAATAAGAGTATATTATTAATTCAAATTAGTTTTCATTAGTTCAAAAATTCTGCTTCGTTCAAAAGGCTACATGTCCACAACCAAATTCAAACAAAAACCCACATATTTTTTATATTCGCTGTGGACTGTACAATTGATAAGATTTTTGTTTGTAATTTTAACACATTGTTCTAGTGCCCATAAAGTAAAGTCCAGCTTTTGCGAAATTTAAAAATATCTTTTACTTTTTCGTACACAGTTTTTCTCGATTTGTACGAATTGTGAATTTTGGACATGTCGGAATTTGAATGTTACCTCCTCAGATATAGTTCTGTATGTTTTTATTTATTTATATACAACGTTTCTGAGAACCTCTATCAATCTATGAAATGATTTATATTTTTCTTAAAAATTCATTCTACCAAACTACTAAAGTAAATATTATTTAAAATGTATTATTCTTATTCGATTTTAATAATAATTTAGTAATTTGTGAATTATAGTTTAGTTAATTAATGAAATGAAATTCGAAACAAAACGCTACAAAAATTATAGCGATTTTACGAAAGTTTCAAATTATTACAGTTTGGGAGATCTTTTACCCCACAATTACCTATGTAACTTAATTATCAAATTAAGTACTTTACTTTGTAAATTAAAGTAATAATTGTAAAATTTCAGTTTTAAATATTTAATCGTATCATCAACTGTTATTACGCCTCCACGTTGGCCGCGCGGACTAACGTGCTGAAACTCGCTGATACTCACTGTGGTCCGATCTGCTGGCGAGGTCGTGGGTTCGAATCCCACAGAAGAGCTTGGATTCATATAGTATGTTTATCTTATTCACATAAAGTTACTGACTGATAGGCACTGAACCTAAAGCCATAGGGGTTGCCCTTTAAAAAAAAACTGTTATTACCTTTCATTATCCAACATTTATTGATAATTATAAACAACATAATACATTAGTTACTTATATTACCTTAGATACTTATAATTCATCAGTTACGAACTTAATACGTTAGATACAACCATAATAACATCATAACCTTCCATACTGTCAACCAATTGACAGATAAAATTGTTGATTTGTTTTAACATCGCTGTCGTTAATGATACGATTAAGCTTTGAATATAACGCGAATATATGCGATTTCAGCCCCCTTGAATGTTCAAAGAGATTCGGTTTCACCTCGTCGCTGAGCAACATCCTCGGGTATTATAAATGGCATAATATTCTTGTTATATTAATAGCTTTAATAATATAATCAGAATCGTTTAAAATCTACTGCATTTGCATTGCCGCTTTCAGTGATCCCTCTCAAACACATTAATTTGTTTGCGTTCATAATTGTTTAAAGTAAAGTTACACAGGGATATTAACGCTCCTCGCTTGTGTAAATCCATTTTTCATGGCGAATCTTTTTTTCAATTTTCTTTTACAACTAACAACTTTAAGACGTAGTAAAATCAACACGACTTGGTTCGTTCGTGAAAAGGAACTCTTTCTGTAATTTATGTTTGGGATTTAAATAGACGGTAAAAGTTTGCTCCGATGCCGACCGAAAGGCATGTAAAATGAAGAAGTTTGCAGAAAGTTGATGCGATGGTGATGGTGGATTCTCAGGTTGCTGGAGCATGCTAACATGGGCGCCGAAGGAAAAGAAGAAGATTGGGCCTTATTGTTTTGCTTCTTATATAATTATTACTAAAAATATATTGAATAAGTGCGTTACGAGATCTATTGTGATTCTGACAATTCAGATTCTAATCCAATCTAACTGCAAATTTTCAAGAAAATGTGAAATTAATTAATGTTTATCTGTCAAAAAATGTCATTTATGGCCATTTAAATTTAAAGTTTTCCTTAAATGAACAATATCGAATAAAAAATCAAATTGTTAAATGTAGAAATAACATTGCTGTTTGTCATAAGTTCGATTTGATATTTTTCATTTAAGTGACACCTAAAATTTAAGTGAAAGCGGTGCAAATGACTATTAAAAATATTTTCCTACGACCACATACGAAACTAACATTTTTCATACAGTTACCTAGCTACAAAAATAAGCAATGCCACATATCCCTTCAACCAGTTCGTTATGTTCTCGAACAGGTCTTATCGCCACAGTTTAAATTTTTGTTTCACCTTTTAGAAGGCGTGTGTTGTCTTCTGACCTTTGATTTTTTTTGCTGTCATTAAGCATTATGTGACAAATTGCATTATATTATTAGAAATCAAAATCGTTCCATTTATGAACATGTATATCCAGACTACCTAGATTAAAGATCAATATAATGTATAATTCAATGCAAAAAACTAAACACCACAATAACTGGGATACAAGAGTCGGCAACACGTCGTTTTTTAAAGAAAATATAAGCAATACAAATGAGTGTGAAGGTGAAGGTGAAAAATAATATAATACTACACTTCTTCTAAACTGTGCAAATACATTTTTTTGAACAATTCTTGTAATGACAATAGCTTTACGTGCATGGATAGTTTTTCAATGTCAATTTTTTATATATTAAATATTGCTAAATATATGTTTTCAAATTCAAGTGTTTAAACAGAAAAAAAATTGTAATAGTGTAAAACAAAATAATATAAAATACTAGAAAATATTACTTTGTACACTGATTGTTTTATTTTGCATTTAATGTTTTTTATAGAAGAGTGCTGATACATTATTTTGAAGAAATAATCTACTCCTAGAGGCAAATCTTATAATTGTATGGTTTGTCAAAATTTTATTGTATGTCGAATTTGTGAATCTTCTATTTATTATATTGTCAGCAATAATTTTAACTTTGTGTTTATTATTTAGAAATAATAATATAAATTTTTAAAATTTGATTTATAGGAATGATTAGTTCCTTCTTGTAAAATTTTACAGTGACGTCGCTGTTTCTTCTTTTCCGGATGCTGGTGCACCCACCTAGCGTTTAAAAAACTTTTACTACCTCATACTATTTTTATTTGCGCAGCTATTGCACTAAAGTGTTTGACACGCGTTTATGTCAAGCAGCGAAATCTATAAGCTGTAAAACTACCACTATGAATACCGATTTATCTTCCCAAGTTCCGAAGTCATTGCCTCAGGAAAAGATTCGCAAACTTGCGAGTAATTTAGAAACAATTTCCGACTTTCACACCTGGGTAACGACCCTGAATTTTTACACAATATTTTTTAAAGAAATTTGTCACAAATTTTACGCTGTAAAATGAGAGAATATCTCTCTTATTGATTTATCACTTGTTTATAAACTATTTTAATACTATAACAACATGATAAAACAAGACAAAATTATTGTGATTTACTTATAAAAAATTTAGACTTTGATTATTCTTACATACGCAATAATACTTATACTAATTAATTATTACTATTATATTCACGATTAGAAAATTGAATGAATGTAATTTTATTTAAATCTTTATAAGCACGCATTGCTCATTAATAAAAATCAACAATTGCTGCGAAAGCATCAGATTTTTAACAATTCTAACTATAATTCTATACCTACTAAAAATAACTGCTGAAAATTTTACAAACTTATCATAGCCTTATAAATCATGTAATTAGAAAAATATACAGTTAATTTCTGCATTTTGAATTTACAGGTAGCTTTAAAATATGTATCCGCCTTTCTTCATATTTAGAACTAAAAAATATATACAGGGTTTAACCCAACCTCCTGTGTAACAAAATTTAAGGGTCTGTATAGTATTGCACGCACTGATCATAAATCAAAAAGAATTTTGTTGAAATTCGCAAATTAAAAAATGGGTCCAAGCAAATAAGACATTCTGTAAGTACTTACAAATTTCATTTTTTGCTGTTTGTAAAATTATTATTACATTAATGTATGTGACAACCACTGGTACCAAAATTGACATTGTTTTGCAAACCATAGTTAATTTTGCGAATTTCAACAAAATTATTTTTGATTCATGATCAGTGCGTCCAATACTATACACCCTTAAATTTTGTTACACAGGTTGGGTTAAACTCTGTATAATTAAACATTGAATATGCAATATTTCGTTTTAAAATTATTATTAATGATTTCAGGTATACAGTAAGAGTTGGTATAGTCTCTTTTCTCTACAACGCGTACTGAATTTCATTTTGCGTATTTTATAGATTTAAAACTTTGAATTCTGCAAAACTAATATTTTAACAAAATGTCAACTCCATTTAGATATAACATTATTATTATGTTCTTGAAATATTGCTACATAATTTATCCGTAAATGGAAATTGATAACTACTATGATTGAATACACTAAATAATATAGATAATATTAATAGTATTGTGAAGGTACAATTAACAATATGAAAAATGTACATAAACACTGTCATAAATATATTATAGATTTGTTACCTGATTAGGGAAACACATCGTTTCCGAAACCTCATATTTTAAATAAAATAACAAAACTAAAGCAAAATAAGTAATTTACAAACATATACCGGGGTCTGTTTGAAATCTATTATATAGGAAAAACAATGCTATTTTTTAAATTTAGCTGTAGTCATTTTTAACGAAAGTTGCGTAAATATAAAAGTTGTTCAGAAACAAAAACTTCACAATATGAGACCTCATTCGATCATATTGTTTTTTTAGTTCTCAAGAAAAACGCAAAGGAAAATAGGTATTTATTGCTATAAATACTTATTTTCTTTTCCAGAGTGCCATGGAACAAATATTAACATTTATTTTTTTTAAGTTAATAATTTTGCATAATTATTAAAATTGTAACTTAATACAGAAAAGAAATAATTTTTGTTTATTCACTTGTTAAATAATCGGAAAATAATGCTATATAATGCAAAATATGTTTATTTTCTTTAATGTTTTTTGTCTCATATAGTGTAGTTTTTGATTGCGAACAAGTTTTGTATTTGCAACTTTCGTAAAAAACGAATGGTCACTAACTACAGCAAAATTTAAAATTTGGTTTATTCTTAAGCCCAAAGAGAATATTAGAGCAGGTTATTGGAAGAAGGCTTCTTCCAATAACCTGCTCTAATACAGCAAAATTTAAAAAATAGCACTGTTTCTCCTATTATAACAGATTCCAAACAGACACCCGGTATATTATTCATGGTAAACCTGTTACCAATATAAGTAATTTACGAACGATATGAATTATGTTTTAGGAAATAGGTAAGTACTTGAATCCTTATCATTATTCTTGTGAAAATGTCTAATTAACGACACTTCATACTCAGACTTTTTGAGTTTCATAACCATATTTATATATCAAAGCTACATAATCTTACACTTTCAATGTTTTCATTAAAAATATTATTAATTACCGTTTAAACTCGAAAACAGGTAAAACTAGTTTAAGCTAGTTTAAAAGGGTACGTGTGCAATCTAGTTTTGACTACTTAAAACGCGAAATTGCTTATCGCATTTGTAAAACCCCGAATAATTTTTGTTTGTTAAACTTCAATCCACATTTTAACTGAAAAATCTGTAAGAATCAGTTCTTATCAATTTTCTATTCGACAGAACTAATTTTTACTATTATTGGTTAGTTAAAAGCCAGATTAGTGCACCATGCTTTGGTGAACACTCGCGTAAACAAATAATAAATGGATTTAAACCTTACCTAATTTTACCAACCTGATCTTACCAACCTGATCTTACTTAACCATGCCTAACCTAACTTTCCCATTACCCGTTTAAGATTTCTAGTTTAAACGGTAACAGATACATTATTTTCTATCAGATCTGCTACCCAATTTGAACACGGCAGCGTCGCATAAATATACGGCCCCTGCAACCAAAGTTGACCAGTGCGGTAAGGGAGAGAAAGAATGTGTCTGTTCTACACAGAGCTGAGTCAAAGTTCGCCAACTTATTATTTGCCTCAACGCAACCGAGTCAACAGAAAAACCGAGCTGGACGACTTCTTTATGCACTATTGCAGTAGCGATGCGGTCTCTGCAAAAAAATTTGTTGAAAATCTATGTCCACACGATGAATATTGTTTACCATTTTAAAATTCCTAACCCGCCCATTTCTTATTTCCCGGACTATAGATAAATATACAGAATGTACCATAACTTGAGGTACATATTGTAAAGCCATAGGTATAGTATTTAACGCACTGATTCTGAAACATAAAGATTTTTTACGAAATACATTTTTAGTACCACTGAATACTATTTGCTTTAAATAAAGACGGAGTTATGTGACCAGCTACTTGAAACTAAATTCAATGAACTACTTTGCATGATTTTTTATTATTAAATATTTATGAAGAATAGATAAAAAATTGAGATCCGTAGTTTTATTTTCACAAAAATTTTATCAACAAGCCTAAACATCATTAATTAAAATTGAATAATATGTCCATATCTCCTCTACAAAATAATGACGGCACAGCAAAATTTCTTTCTCAATTTAGTAAAAAACGTATAATTTTTATTAAATAAAATGTGTATTTTTACCAATGTTTTAGACCCTAATATTAATTTCACAGTGATAAAATAGTATATTATGTATCAAGTTTTACAAATGTCATTTTAGTCACAAGTTTTTTAGGAACGAGCGCAGCGAGTGTATAAAAAACGAGTATCTAGAGAGTTTATAAACGAGTTACATAGGTACTATACTTTTTCTACGACCACAAATTAAACAACTTAAATTATGTACCTAAAATATCATTTAAAATATTTTGAACCTTTAGGTTAAATCATAATGATATTATACATAGCTACAAAATTCTACTTTGGCAAGTGTATTTAATTGTTATATTGGAAAAAATTTGACAATGATTGAAAGAAATCATTAATTTCACTCAGTTTTTCACAAAAATTAATTGTCAAATATAGAAGCCAACTTCACCACGTGCTTAATAATGTCAGTTGCTATGTACTACAGCCCGAGACTAAAAACAGCCAAAGCCACGGCTTTATGTTAAAATAGTATATTACATTACAAGTCATGAAAATGTTTCATTGCAGACGAGGAGGCGTTTGAAGAATGCGAGGATGCGCAGCGTCCGAGCATTTCTTCAAAGCCTCCGAGTCAAGCAAAGACATTTTTATGACGCGTGATGTATTCTATTTTTTTTAAATCGGCAATTAAGCTTAAAATTATAAAAAAAATTAGGTTTGCATAAATCATCAGAGCTGTGACAAATCATCAGAGCTGTCACAAATTTTAGAAAAAGTTGTCATGACAAGTAAACAAAGTTGAAAGTAAAAATGACTAGGCATGAAAATAAAATTTTCATGCCTAGTCATGAAAATCTTACTTTCATGCCGCAAATTAGTCTGGAAATAACGATTTTCATGCCGATTTTGAAAAAATGTTATTTAGTACTATGGAAACCATAGTTCGTTAAATGATATTTTAATACCAGGAATTGATAAATCTCATTTTCAGTACTATACAAGTAGCCCATTATTGTATATTGTAAACATAGTTATTGATTGGTTACAACGTATTATTTAATATAAAACTACCCATTCAACCAGTGACCCAAAACTGTTTCCTTCATTCCTTCACAAACCTGAAAAATATTTTTTCGAATTTTGAAATAATTAGTTTTGTTCCGTGATCAGTAGGGTAGGGTGGGGATGGTTGTGTCAATTTTTTTTTGGGAGCTTGCAACTAAATACTTATTCATACTACATTATTAATGAATATACTAAAAGGACCGTTGCATATCTGACTTCATAATATTAAATAGTAATTTTGAATTTATACGTCCATAGCAGAGAAAATTCGTCTCAAACCAAGGTGGAAGTAGTTGTTCAATGTACCCCACTAACGGAGTATGTTGGGACACCTAGTGGGGCAAGTTGATCACAGGGTTACAAATTACCCAAGAAACCAAAAATACATACAAAACCTATGTGTAACTTAATTATGTTAATAATTTCCTTGCCACTATAGTCTTCAGGTTACAATAATTTTAATATATCAAAGATAAACTATAAAAACAGAATTACAATAAAACTCATATATTTAAGAAAACTTGACTCTTATTTGAATTATCTCGTAAAGACCCGGTATATTTTTGGTTCGTACGTGCGCATCCTAAATCGAACATAACATAAACTCGTAAGCGTGTAGTTAGTTGAGATACTGGTTGAGATACGTGTCCCAACTATCCCCATATAGGCCATTTTGTTAACACATCCACATAACTTTTTTCATATAACAACAAACATAATTTCCACAGAAAATCTATAAAATAGGAGAATCAAGCATATTAAAAACTAACTTATTGCTGTAGTTATTTACGTAAAGAATCTAGACCAAAAAGTAAACGCATTTTTATTTTTACTTTCACGGGTTAAAATTAATAAAAAAATCACCCTCTATTCGCAATTCGCGACGAATCGAAAATTATGATGATACTTTATTACCAATCAGGTGCTTAAGCGCGTTCGGATACGTCTTCTATAGTGTTTAAGTAATAAGCGTTGACCAACTTACCTCTATGCCCAACTATCCCCTTCCTACCCTACGTCAGTTCTATATGCCATATGCCATTCTAATATGTACCACAAGTTATAGTACCCTGTATAGGTATTATGCCATGTGTGCGGTTATACTTATACCAGCCGTTTATACTTATGGTGTCATAGTTGAAAATACCTGGCTGGAGTCGATCCTAAGTTGTTAAAACCACAGTCTTCCATAATAAAATTCATATTATTATGAGTATGTAACTTTGCCTATAATATAATTTAATTCATTATAGTTTTAGTTTTGTATAAAAATGGTACATAGTAAACAAGCTAATTAAATTAAAATACAAGTTGCTTGCAAAAATGCGTTAGACTTTGGTATCATTTTGATATTTATATAAAATATAAAACACAGCAAAACAAATTATACGATAAATCAAAACAAATAATATTTGCTTTACGGGGGGCCGGGATTCCGAAATAAATGTAAATATTTACTATCACAACTGTGTAAATGAGTCCGATTTATTGAGATATTTAATAATAAATTGAATCAATCTTTGAACCCAAACGATAAAAGTTAAAGAAATCGTTGAAACTTAACCTCCTAGACCTGGAGGCTCGTCTGGTCATGTGATAAACAAAAAATAACGTTCATAATCCATCAACAATTCCGCGAAATCGATCATACTTTGGACTCAAAAATGATAAATTGTTTTTCAGACTGAATCGAATTTTAAATTTGGACCTTGATTAACTGGAGGCTCGTCTGGTCATGTGATCAGTATTTATAAACAGTCAATAACGATACGTCAGTATCAGTGGTACTCAACATTTCCGCAAACTAGATTTTTGTGGTGAGTGGTGATAATGAATAATGAAACACTACAGACAGAAATTTAATTTGTTCCCAGTTTGGACAGAAAAATCATAAATCTCACAATCCCACCAGCCAGCAGCACGAAATAATTTTCAAAGTATTATTTGTAATACCAGAGTATTTATCGTATTTATTCAATGTGTTTTTTTATGGTTAAATTTCATTTATTTCTTTAGACTTTAGTGGACTGTATAATATTTTATTTAAATGGATATACAAATAATAATTATGTATTAGTAATACAGTGAAAAACAGAATATGTTGTTTATATTGACATTTAGTTACATTGTTGTGCATGTTTTTTATTTTGAGACATATAAATGATAGTCGTCAGTGCCGACTAGCTGACATTCGCCATGGTCGATCTCTTCATTATTAATTCCATAAATTCAGTGATTTAAACATACCTATAAGCATACAAATATTCCTTTCAAATATTTATTCAATGGTATAACATAACTTCGAATAGAAACATACGTTATGGATACAGGATATTATGTAAGTATACCACCAAAGCTTACATGGTGAATAAGGAAGATTCAAGGAGTACTAAACAATATTTTGTATCCTCCCGCAAAAGAGTTATTAAATTGACCAATCAATCAAAGTAGGGAATAGGGATTTTATTTTCAGTGCAATAATTGTCAGTTGATTTTTATAAGCACTGGTGTCTCAAGAATTTGTCAATTTGTTAAAATTTTGACATTTTCTCACAAATGAGGAGAAAATTAGAGCGTCGTGCAAGACCTTGTCTGAATCAAAACGGTGATCGATTTGAATATCTGTTATAATTTCGTGTTAATTTTTTAATAAATTTGTGTTTCCTTTACTTTTTACTACTACTATGATACTACTCTGATCTAAGCTACATAAATTTGACAAGTAATACAACAATAAACATGTTCCTTGCTTCCTGATTTTTTTTATATAAATGTAGCGATTTAATTAGACGACTTAAAAGACCTCTTGCACCTAAACGAAAGACTGCAGAAATGAAATAAGAGTGAATTATGGTTTCTTTTGCTCTTTTGACTCAGCACTTAAGCGTTAGTGGTATACGGTATACTTACATAATACCCTGTATATACTATACCAGGTCAACGAGGTGTAGGTAGATCTTTTTTTCGATTACGTGAACAGCAGCAGTGCTAGGTACAATGTACAGATATATTTCGTACCTACCTTCACCTTGGTAGATAAACTGTGATTTCCCCTAAATACGAAATAATATTTTTGATCTTGATTATTTACTTATTGCGAAAATGTAGAGATAATGGCCGATATGGCATTACTAAAATGCTTGAATGCTAAGACAGTTCAATAACAAATAACTAATTATCTATTATAAACTATTATAAACTTGAATATTGAATATGCTTAGAATAATATTAAATGGTGTATTTAAAATTTTTCGATTAATTGAACAATTCGATTTTATGAATTGCCCTGGTTTTTATTTGTTCATATAACCGGGCGTCTACTATAAATTAAAAATTACAAAATCATAACGCTGTTGATAAAAAAGAAGTAAATTATTGAATATTAGAATTCGCAGTATTGAAAATGAACAAGTTTTAAAAAATTCTCATATATTGCGTAAATAATTTATGTTATGTTTTTCAATACTAATTTCACTCAAAATATAATAATTTTAATGTGTTTACTAGAATTTGACAAAGTTATGAGCTACAATTTTGATAAAAAATAAATAAAATAATAATTAAAGACTTTACTGTACTCGAAAATTAATATTTTTATGAGTCAAATTATATTCTTTTTCAAAATTTCTCACTTTCGTAGAAAAAATAGTATATGTAACACACTTATTACGGAAAGCTTATTAAAAAACTCGTATGTCATACTAGTTTTTCAATGAAGCACTTTCCACACTTGTCATAAAGAATATAATTGAAACCTTTTGAGAAATTCTGGAAAACAAAGCAAATATTATTGTGACTCCTTTCATCGCAAATTACTCAGAATTTCAAGGAATCCGTCTCTATTCCAAGAATACTGATTTTTATCTGTCGCAAAATAATTAAATTGGTGATAAAGTATACAAATATCCTCATTTTTACGAGTCAAAGTTTAATGTTTTAAATGCAAGTCACAATGATGATAAAAACATCGCAGTATCCTAGATTTTTGTCGTTAGTGTCTAATTATTACCACTCAATTCGTTATTATTCTAAAAACACGATGTTTTTTTGACTCTTCGAAATCTTTAAAACAGAGCTGAATCTAGGAGTATGAAGTATTGAGGTTCCATACAAAATTTAAAGGTGCCACATGGTAGACAATAAATAAATATTGCGTACTACCTAATAATAATTACTTTTATCATGCTATTTATTAATAATTGATATTGTTTTTCCCACATCCGAACGACCACATACGAAACAAACAGTTTCCATATAGTTACCTAGCTACGAAAATAAACAATATCAAATATCCATTCAACCCGTTCAATATGTTATCGAATAGGTCATATCGCCACAATAATTGTAATTTCCTTTTCACCTTTTAGTAGGCGTGTGTTGTCTTTCTGACATTTGCGAATTTTTTCCTGTAATTTATATTTTATTTCGTGATTTCGAAATATTCTTGTTATTGAAAATCTTGTATCATGTATTCCATAGTCGTGGTACAGTGACAGTTGAATATATTTATGAATACAATGTTTAATATTTTATTTCTTCTTCTCACTCATACAATATCATTTATTTTCCGTGCTCGTTATTATGTAATATGCTATCTTTTTGACGGTAATATTCATTTATTAAGAATTTTTGAAAAATCTCAGACTGAGTCGGGACTTGAATCCGGAACCTTTGAATTATTCATTTGTCTCCTTTATTTTTTTATGGTAACCATTCGACAGGGTTAACTCTCCATCACAAATTGGTAATTATTATTATAGCGATATTATAGTGGAATCTAACCACTCGGGCCCAGTGGTATTATTGTCGGTTGTTATAGGAATCGAACTGAGGGCCGCTAGCATGTTAGGCGGACTCTCTACCGCTGAGCTACATATAACCACTGGCCATTTAATTAAGTATTTATTGTTTATTTATACCATGATACCATGAGGTGTTGAGATTTTAAGGTAATATTGTAATATAGACCATCACTAAGTTACTATAATTTTTTTGTTATTCCTGGGATACCAATAATATAAAAATCTGATGTGGCCAGCGCACAACCTCCCTATTTTCCTGTTTGAATATTCTAGATTTTTACTCTTCTGTGTTGAAATCATCCTCCATTCAATTACTACAACATTTAATAACTATGATTATGATTTATAGTGTGTTAGTGTGAACATGTCAATATTTTTTACGCAAAAACAAAAATCAACCGATCATGGATTACAAAATTTTAACGTTTTATCTAATCAATTTAATTTTAAAATTTTACTACAGTTCTTTAATGCTACTAAATAAAGACAATTTTTTTATTAACGTAAGTTGCAAATAACTTTTCCTCTTATTCTCATTACAATTAAATACTATATTTATCAAATTTTTGACAACTGAGGAGCTCATTTTCAAAAGGCTGTATGTCCACTTTTTTTATTTTTTAAACTAAAGATGGCATCACATACACTATTTCAAACTCTTCGAGATTCTCATATAAACTTTCATCAAAATGCTTGAAATCCTTGCCAAAATAAATAGTAAATATTGTATTATTTTTCAAAAAGATGTAAATCCGAAAACATTTTTTATCATAACGCAATATCTCCCAAATGTCGCAGTTTAGTTTTCATTTGTAGTGTTGCTACGTAATTGAACACATACTTTTTATGTGATTTTGTTGTAAGTGCACAACAATTTAGCAATATGTAGCTTGTGCTCACGGTTAAAATATGAAATAAAAAATGCGAAGAATGAAAAAATGAAAACTAAAACAACTGTTGAATCTCGTGTTCATAAATTACGTGCAAAACAATTTACTAAAATGATGAATGAAAATACTAATGAATCAGTATCATTTTGTTTCGACATGCAACAAGTTCAGCCTTTACCCAAAGTACCTATACAAGAAGCAATTTACAGCCGTCAAATTTCATACTACACATTATGTATTTGCGACATGAAGACTTCCAATCCAATTTTTTACTCTTGGACAGAAAATCAAGCTGGTAGAGGAGCAACCAAAAGTTGCATCTGCTCTTATACATTTTCTTTCAAATTTTGAGTTTCCTTCCTGAGAGCTGTAAATTTGTGCGATTATTTGCTGATGGCTGTGCAGGTCAAAATAAAAATAGCTACGTCATACATGCTTTAATGAAGTGGCTTAAGGTGTTCGTCTACCCTCAAATTTTACAGGGTTACAGAGGTGAACGCCTCCCACGTTTACTTTAATTGTAATTGAAATATATGATGCTTTTACATGTGAGTGTATTAACAAAGGATGTCTTTATGCTTCTATATTTTTATTTTTTTTCTTTGGCCTAGGAATTTGAAGTAAAAAATATTTAAAATGACGTTTTTTGCGGTTTTTTGTCATTATTTGACAATATTTTCCTCGGTCACTATACATAGCAAGAAAATTTAAAAAACAAGAAGCATGCAGTTAAGCTTCCTTTTTCGAATATTTTTTGTTTTACTTAATTTCTTTAAAAAATACACAAGTTATTATGGGAATCTGGAGCCATGTTTACAGTAATTTTCAACTTCAAATTGACATTCCATAGCTAGGATGCGGGAAAGTACAAGTTTCGGGCAGCCGTAGTAGTGGGGAAGAGAGTGAAATAGAAAAAAAAGTAATATCGAGAGGATTCTAGGAATTCGTAAAAATGGTAGACGAGCCTCTTAAAGACGATGCTCCAATTGCTGTTGAAAATATTATCTTAATTTTTCCTGTTTGGAAATACATACATGCCAGCAGATCGAGTATTTCGACGTGTCGAAAAAAAAACTGCGTTCGCATATATAGCACAATTTTAACAAAAGAGGAGTATTATAAAATTTATCATGAAATTGGGAAAATAAACATATTAGGAAAAGACTGGGAGAATATGTCAACCATATTAAAGAAAGTAAATGGCATAAGCGAAGTGAAGAGAATATTTTTTTAAAAATCGATAAAAGATAACATGAATGTTGTAAAAGTTAAAACTGAAATATATTATAGATATATATATATATATATATATATAATATTATTTCATAAACATAATATAATACCTCTTAAGAATTTTATACTTTAATATGAAAAAGTTACATGCATAAAATCTTTATTTTTTTTGTTTTTATGAAAATGATTTTATTTTTGTTAATTTAAAGTATATTTTGAAATGTATACTTATACAGAAGAGAATAAAAAAATCATAATTTATAAAGTAAGATCAACATTTATTTTCAAAAAAGCATATATCCCCAATATTTTCCATCAAAAAGCGTTATGTGCCACTTATTTTTTCAAATGGCTGTAAATCCATATTATTTATGTACATAGCAAGGTATATAATGTAAAATACATTTTTTTAAAAAGATAATCGTGTTTTAATAATTCTCATTAGTGTTTAGATGTAAATAGCATTTTTGTATCATTTCACAAATCGTTATAAATATAAATTGATGAATTACTCAAAACTGGATTAAGTGGACATACAGCCTTTTGAAAATGAGCTCCTCAACTTGTCATTCATCAAAAAATATTACTTCCGATGAAGATATATGACCCAAAATATAATTAGCTCTTCCAATTTGTATACAAATGTACGAGTAAAATACCAAAGATCAAAATTTTTGGGTAATTCGTATTTGAGTTTTCCGACCAATCGCAACCCGATTTTTAGTAGGATTCCAATACCTCGCTTACAAGTACACTGAGAGGTAAAAATTCATATAAATTTTATTAGAGTGCATTAAAATGTATAAGCATCAAAGCTTCTACCTATATACACTCGAGGGAAATAAAAACGCACCACTTGAAAATGCACCAAAAATGACAAAATTTCAAAGTGCGATATTTCGGCTGCATTTCGACGAAATTGAATGAATCTTCGAGTTCTGAAAACGTTGAAGTCTTATCTTTAATGTGATTATAGCCAATGTTAAAAAAATCCACTCCACCCTCTCCCGCCCCTCTAAGTAAAACGAATGTATCTGATGTCCAAAAAAGTCCAACTTTGGCAACTCATACGGACTGACAAAAAAATCGTGGACCTTATTGGCCAACAGGGTAATAAAGATCAGACTTTTCCTGCAAGGTCCGCAAAATTTCAAGTAATTACGACGATTTGGCGCGAAGTTATGAATTTTTGAAAAAAATTCGCCTTTTTCAGGTTTTTGGCCATAACTTGGCGAATTTTGCAAGAAAATCAATAAATTTTGGATTTCCGAGAACGTTGAAGGTTTCTCTATTCGGCCCTGTAAATTAATCTGCCACCAAATCCGATCCACCCCCTGCCACCCCCGGATAAAAAAACATGTTTTTTACTGAAAAATGTTCAACTGTAGAAACTTGTAGCGTGAGTAAAAAAAATCGTGGACCTTATTGCCCAACAGGACAATAAAGTTCAATCTTTTTCCTTCAATTTTCTCAAAATTTCAAGTACGTGCGATAATTTGGCACGAAATTATGAATTTTTGAAAAAAATTGGTATTTTTGTGCTTTTTGCCCATAATTTGTCCGATTTCGCACCAAATTCGTTTATTTCTTAAAACATCTAAAATATAAAGGTGTTTAAAGAAATAAAAATTTTAAAGTCACTTTTAGATAATTGTTGTTTTTTTTCAAAAATTCTTAACTTCGCGCCAAATCATCGTAGGTCCTTGTTATTCTGCGGACCTTGAAGGAAAAAGTCTGATCTTTAATACCCTGTTGGTCAATAAGGTCCACGATTTTTTGGCACTGCGTACGAGCTGCCAAAGTTGGACCTTTTTGGACATCAGGTACATTTTTTATCTAAAGGAGGTGAGAAGGGGTGCAGTGGATTTTTTGTCATATTGGATATCATCACATTAAAGATCAGACTTTTTCCTTCAAGGTCCACAAAATTTCAAAGACCTACGATGATTTGGCGCGAAGTTATGAATTTTTGAAAAAAAAGTGCCCTTTTGAGGTTTCTGAATTTCATTACCAATTATTTAAAAGTGACTTTAAAATTTTTATTTCTTTAAACACCTTTATTTTTTAGATGTTTTAATAAATAAACGAATTTGATGCAAAATCGGTCAAATTATGGGCAAAAAGCACAAAAATACCAATTTTTTTCAAAAATTCTTAACTTCGTGCCAAATTATCGCACGTACTTGAAATTTTGAGAAAATTGAAGGAAAAAGATTGAACTTTATTGTCCTGTTGGGCAATAAGGTCCACGATTTTTTTTACTCACGCTACAAGTTGCTACAGTTGAACATTTTTCAGTAAAAAACATGTTTTTTTATCCGGGAGTGACAGGGGGTGGATCGGGTTTGGCGGCAGATTAATTTACAGGGCCGAATAAAGAAACCTTCAACGTTCTCGGAAATCCAAAATTTATTGATTTTCTTGCAAAATTTGCCAAGTTATGGCCAAAAACCTGAAAAAGACGCTTTTTTAAATAAAATTCATAACTTCGCGCCAAATCGTCGTAATTTTGCGGACCTAGCAGGAAAAGTCTGATCTTTATTACCCTGTTGGCCAATAAGGTCCACGATTTTTTTGTCAGTCCGTATGAGTTGCCAAAGTTGGACTTTTTTGGACATCAGATACATTCGTTTTTCTTAGAGGGGCGGAAGAGGGTGGAGTGGATTTTTTTAACATTGGCTATAATCACATTAAAGATAAGACTTCAACGTTTTCAGAACTCGAAGATTCATTCAATTTCGTCGAAATGCAGCCGAGATATCGCACTTTGAAATTTTGTCATTTTTGGTGCATTTTCAAGTGGTGCGTTTTTATTTTCCTCGAGTGTAGAATGTGGATCACTAATCTATTTCACACTCATATTTTATGTTACCTGTCACTGTCATAATTTGAATTTTATGTTGAAACAAATGTGACGCAAATATGTATCATTTCTTAGACTAGGTACTACAAAATAGTTTTTCAAAAAAACAAGAACATAAATTTTATTTTTATTTTTATTTACAGCAAAAATACTTTAATTTATGTGGATAAATCACTGTAAACGTTATGTTTGACAATTTTTAATGGAATAATGCAACCTATAGCAAAAAAGTAATGACAGGAAAAAAAAAATCTGCTGTGGCCACCACACGACCTCTCGCCTAATTCTGCTTATTCTACTAATCTAATAAATAGTTTTACTTACATTTTAATAGTTTCATCTTCATGTAATATGTAAACGATAATGTAAACCAATATGCAAGCAAAAGATGTCAACTGTACTGTCACTGTCATAATAATTCAAATTTTATGTAGAAACAAATTTCATATCATGGACAACAAGATAGAATATTAATTGTACTTTATTTTATTGTTAAATACTTCCAGATTCAGCAATTTGTATTTATAATTAACTGTACACATAGATAATCACAATTTCTTTTATTTTTAATTGCAAAAATTGTCATAAATAAATAATGTACCAATATATTTAAGGAAAACTTTTCCAAACTTCTAAAAGTACTACTTCCGGTTTGCAGATTTCTACCAAAATGTTATCCGGTGTTAAGATACTTATCAAAACCTTAAATAAGAAATTTGGTTATAAACGGTTTGATACTTTTTAAGTTATCGTGGACGAAAAATCCTCGGTTCATACAAACACACAAACACACGAACACACAAACACACAAACACACAAACACACAAACACACACACACACACACACACACACACAGACATCATCGTGAAAATAGTAAATTCGTATTCTAGAGACCCTGAAACGTGCTTATCCACCAAAAACTCATACTCGAAAATTTTGACCCATTACAATACCTCTCTTATAGAATATGAGGCGAGAGGTAATTATCAAATATCAGAAAGAAAACATGAATGAACGGGGTGAACCGGTGAACGGGTAGGGAGTTGTTTACTTTCGTAGCTAGATGAAATATGTTACCTTCATTCATAATAATTGTGGGAAAAATTGTAAAAATTTCCTATCGTAATTATGCACTTTGATAATATTTATCATTAAGTAGAACTGCGGCAAATTATGTATGGACATATTTATACTGTGGAGTGTTATAATTTGTAATTTTTACATATTTCATAGCATATTACCATATTACCCCCGGAATACAATGTACCTACTTGAATTGTTATTAAATTTTTGTTTTATGCGTGCAGACAAGATCATCTGTCATTATACAAAAAAAATTAATTTTATACGATAACAGAATATTTTGTGAGATAAAATATAGCAATAATATATTAAAATACAACTAAATAATATTAGTAAGTACCTACTTATTCAGAAGAATAGTAATTTGTTTGCCAAGGGTTGAAAGTAGCTTTTTGCAGATAGCACGAGCGAAAACTGAAACTATCGATAGTTAGATAGTGTAACTATCGATAGTATTAGCGATAGTCAAAATTAATCGGTACTATCGATAGTGAAACGATAGTTTGAGTTAAACGATAGTTGTTTCTTATACGATAGTTTTTGTTTATTGATAGTAATTATCAAACCATTATTGATATCATTGACATGTACGAGTACCTAATTTTAAAAATCTACCACCACACTACTTCCATAGAAGTCAGCAAAAAATACTTTTAGCCAGAAGTATACGCAACAGTGGCGTATTTATGGGGAGATATATCCAACCCAAAGTTCTTAGAAAAACTTTTTACTACTATTAATATTCAAATTCATCATAAAAATGTACAATTTGTAAATGGCGTATACGAAACACGTATAAATTCGCATAGTTTTTATTTATTTTGCACATAGACAAGGGAAAATAATGATATATTTATAATTATTGTAAATATACATCATTACCACTAAAAGGACTGCAAAATATCCGCCAACGCATATTGAGCAAAATTTAATTTAATTATTAAGTATACAAAACATTTTTATTTTCATATCCCCCCGAAGACTAAGTACATAATTTTTCTTAAACGATTAATTAAATCATCGCATCTATGAAAGCTAAAATTTTGAATATAGAAAAACTATATACATAGGTATGTATAAAGATTTGGAGGTTGGAAAATATAAATAATTCTTTGTTGTTTGGATTACTGGCTTTATTGTATAGCGAAATTATGTGAAATGCGACGTTTCGACCAGAGGCTTGGCCATTTTCAAGCTACAATTATGATATGAAAATAATTTTGTTATAATTACTAATGTTTAAAGTTATGCTGTTCTCTAAATTAACATCGTTAAAAAACTATACAACAAACATAAATGTAAAAAACTTAACATTTAGAAAGATTTTTGATTGAAAATTTAAATATTAGTCTAAATTTAACCAAATCTTAATAAATTATTTATGATTAATGGAAAAGATTTTTATAAGCAACGGTCTTCAAAGAAGCACTGGTCTGCAGTCGTTCATTTTCAAATAATAAAGTTAAGTCTAAAAAGCCTACTATTTAATACCGATCGTAGAAAATAGTATATTATAAGTATCAAGAGGGGTATGTAAAGATTACCGGTTGAGGTGAATGTTTGGGAACCGAGACGTAGTCGAGGTTTCCAATTGTTATCCGAAACCGGTACAAAATGCACATAACCTCCGTGATGATTATTCTATTTTTTGCCCGATCGATACAATAAAAATAAATTTGAAAGTAATAACGTTTATTTTTGATTATGTAGATTTAATTTGCATTTTGATGCTGTTGCCTTGGTTTCTGTTGTTGTTTAGTGCTTACCGCCTTCTTCGAGTTCTTACCGCCGTCTAATTTCTAAACAAAATCTACTACCTTGGAAAACAGAGTCAGTACTAAAAAATGAAAAAGCAGCCATTGTCGAAAGGTTTTTTGGTCTGTACCGTGGTCTGATCTAATTTCTAATAAGATTATTAAAAAGTATAAATACTATAACAATTGTATACACAATTGGGTTGAGTACAGTCCTGAACTTGCCCCTACTTCTAGCTAGCCAGTGTCAATAGTTTCAATATTGCGATTAAAATGTAAACTTGTAAACAGTAGTGGGAGTAGCCATATATATTGTTATAAATACTATAAATGTTAATGACTTGTAATTAGTATTTTGCCAGTGACTGTTAATAGTTAACATACTTATTGCTTATTTTAGTGTGTTTATAAATCTGTCAAGCTGTTTAACATAATATTAATAATTGTAAGTACCTATTTATATTTTTTCAATGCCTAGTTAATTTTAAAAATTTAAATTATTTTTAGATTTTTTAAAGAATTAGCCATGGATGTAGTAACAATAATTCTATTGTTAGTGCTGATAGCTTTACCAACAATATATTTACTTCAAATTTATTCGATTTGGAAGAAAAAAGCTGACTTAGTTAACAAATTGCCAGGGCCTAAATCATATCCTGTGATTGGTACAGCCTGGCAATTGCTTAACATTCCTAGTAAAGGTATGCTTTAAAAAATAGTCATCATCAAATACACAATAATAGACATATTGTATTAAACATTAATCAGATCAATTTTATTTAATCAATTTATGTACCAGATTATTTTTGTGGAGCACCACAATACTCGTAGTAATTGTAATTTGATTTTAAATTACAATATAATTTTCATTCAAAGTTCAAAGGTTTCCTATTTATAATAATAAAATCGGGCTCTATACTTGCTGTAATATTATTAAAAATAGGTAGGTACTTTTTATAAGAAAACTTATACACTTGTGCCAAAAATATAGTGAAAAAGGGACCTTGCTATATTACAAACTGAGCTCTTGTTAGTACACCTACACTGTTCATATTTTATATATACATAGTTAAGACATGACTCTAGAGTGCTAAGAAATTAGATTTTTGAAATACTTAATGGTATTTTAGTAATAAATTAGTAAAAATAGTCAATTTGGCCGATATTTTACTATTTTTTTTCGTCAGATGTGGAATTTTTTTGAAAAAAATATTTTCTTAGCACTCTCATGAACAATGCAAGGAATCGACTATTTAAAACAAAATTAATAAATATGCAATAATAAAGCCATCATTTGTAATATTAAAATACATAAATTAATTCTTATTTTCTCTAATTATTCTCGCAACAATGTATCGTATGAATTTTTCAATAAAATAATGCTTCGTAATTACTTATGGTAAATTTCAAATTTTTATTTTGAGCAATATAGCCAGAATATTGAATTCTGATTCTGTTGAAGCAATATTGCGTTCAACAAGTGTAGAGCCTTAAGTAATGTGAAGATTTACTTGAAAATGTACTTGGTAACAAGTACTGAGCATAGATAGTACTGGTACTTTACTTATACATCTCGGTAGTTAGGTACGTTACATATGTGTTTACAGAACTCGGCTACGCCATGTGCTACATATTTCACATACGTAAGGTAACAACCTTCATTTCCTTCGTTGCATAAATAGGTACCTATTATAGTCATTATAGATTTTTATCAATTCATTTTTGCAGCATTACATTCTTAGTTTATTGATTTACTAATGATACATTAATTTGTGATAGTACTAAATTAGTTCTTAGTTAACTATTATTATTATTAGACTTCAATTTATTAAGGCGGTACACTTATGACAAAAATATAGTGAAAAAATGACCTCGCTAAATTACAAATTGTGCCTCTGCTGTAACACCTACACTGTTCATATTTTATATATGGTTAGTTAAAAAATGACTTTAGAGTGCTATGAAGTTATATTTTTGAAGTTCTTAATAATATTTTTTAAATAAATTTTTCACCCGGTTGTGTAATTTTTTTGATAAAAAATTCTGTCAAAGCACTCTTACGATCAATTTAAGGAGTCTACTATTTAAAACAAAACTAATTAATACCCATTAATAAAGCCACGATTTATAATATTAAAAAATCTGACGTGGACACCACATGACTTCCTTGTACGCCTTGTTTGTTCATACTTTTCTTAATAACTAAAATGTAGAATAATATAAAAAATTCTTTTTTTCAAAATCGGCATGAAAATCGTCATTTCCAGACTAATTTGCGGCATGAAAGTAAGATTTTCATGACTAGGCATGAAAATTTTATTTTCATGCCAAGTCATTTTTACTTTCAACTTTGTTTACTTGTCATGACAACTTTTTCTAAAATTTGTGACAGCTCTGATGATTTATGCAAACCTAATTTTTTAAATAATTTTAAGCTTAATTGCCGATTTAAAAAAAATAGAATACATCACGCGTCATAAAAATGTCTTTGCTTGACTCGGAGGCTTTGAAGAAATGCTCGGACGCTGCGCATCCTCGCATTCTTCAAACGCCTCCTCGTCTGCAATGAAACATTTTCATGACTTGTAATGTAATATACTATTAACTTATTATACTAGTATACTCACAAATATATTTTAGTCATTTTATTTAAACTGCAGAAGAAGATATAAACGATATTTTACTATTGTCACTGCTACTGTCACTGTCATGTCATAATCATTTAAATTTTACGTAGTAACAAATGTTAATCAATCATGGACTACAAGATACAGAAATACTAAATTATAAGTATATACTTTAATTATTCTTAAATGATAGAAGATACAGAAAAATTTATAAAATACCGATTGTAGATAATAATCACATAATCTTTCATTTAAAATAAAAAAAATTGTCTAAAATTAATTATTTATCAAAATATTTTTAAAAAGTACTACTTCCGGTTTATAGATTGAAACCAAAAATAGGAGGTGCACAACTAGATGCTATAACAGTCCTAAATACAAAATTTCAACTTTCTACGTCTAACCGTATTTGAGTTATGCGACACACATACGTCCGTACGTACGTACGTACGCACGTACGCACGTACGCACGTACGTACAGACGTCACGACGAAACTAGTCATAATGGATTCAGAAAAGGTCAAAACGGATATTTCCATCAAAATCTGAAAACCGAAATTTTTCGCGATTACAATACTTCCTTATTACTCCGTACAAGGAAGTAAAAACAAACATTAATTCGTATTTTCTCTAATTGTTGTCGCAACAATATATTGTATGAATTTTTCAATTAAGCAATGCTTTGTCATTAGGTACTTGTGTAAAATTTCAAATTTTTAATTTGGACAATATAGCCAGAATCGTAAATTCTGATTCTATTGCAGCCAACAAAAATTTACGATTCTGGCTATATTGCTCAAATTAATAATCCTAAATTTTACATGAGTAATGACAAAGCATAGTTTGATTGAAAAATTCATACAATATATTTTTGCGTTAACTATTAATTAATTTTAATTTTTGCTTTTTACTTCCTTGTACGGAGTAATAAGGAAGTATTGTAATCGCGAAAAATTTCGGTTTTCAGATTTTGATGGAAATATCCGTTTTGACCCTTTCTGAATCCATTATGACTAGTTTCGTCGTGACGTGCGTACGTACGTACGTACGGACGTATGTGTGTCGCATAACTCAAATACGGTTAGACGTAGAAAGTTGAAATTTTGTATTTAGGACTGTTATAGCATCTAGTTGTGCACCTCCTATTTTTGGTTTCAATCTATAAACCGGAAGTAGTACTTTTTAAAAATATTTTGATAAATAATTAATTTTAGACAATTTTTTTTATTTTAAATGAAAGATTATGTGATTATTATCTACAATCGGTATTTTATAAATTTTTCTGTATCTTCTATCATTTAAGAATAATTAAAGTATATACTTATAATTTAGTATTTCTGTATCTTGTAGTCCATGATCGATTAACATTTGTTACTACGTAAAATTTAAATGATTATGACATGACAGTGACAGTAGCAGTGACAATAGTAAAATATCGTTTATATCTTCTTCTGCAGTTTAAATAAAATGACTAAAATATATTTGTGAGTATACTAGTATAATAAGTTAAAAGAATTTTTTATATTATTTTACATTTTAGTTATTAAGAAAAGTATGAACAAACAAGGCGTACAAGGAAGTCATGTGGTGTCCACGTCAGATTTTTAATATTACAAATCGTGGCTTTATTGATGCATATTAATTACTGTTTTATTTGAAATATAATGTCAGTAATAACATTTTCTGCATTTTGTTCTTGCCGTGGTATGTTTCCTATTTATAAAACTTTTAGAATAAATATAAATATATCCGCCATATAGGTATATATGCTCTAGTAGCGCACACAAGTTTAGTTAACATAATATAGTAACAAAATATTGGAAAATTTGTTGATAAATTCATACATTAATTAAGCAATTTCAGGTTGCCGCTGTTGTGTAAAATGAAAAAAATTTTAATTATCGCAGTTAAGTGCAACTCTTACCCAATGTAAAGTGGGCTTTAAGCATTTACTTATTATGTTATCTCTTAAAATAGCTTTATTATCATTTAGCATTATTTGTTTTTCATATAAAATAATTTAATTTCAAATATGTAAATTAATCAATATTGATGTGATTTAAAAATTATTAAAATTTGATAATAGGTAGGTACCTACTTTTAAAATAGTATTTGAATTAAAGTTGGCAGATATTCTTAAACTTGTTAATTAGTACAAATGAATAAAGACAGATTTTATCCGCAAAGTTACTTCCGTATTGATAAGATATTCATTACTACATAGAATTACTATTGTATACAAAAAAAATCTGCTGTGGCCAGCACAGTACTTCCCCGACTATAAGTTTTAATAACTTACTTTCGTAACGCCTTTAATTTTATGTTTCATACTCTGAATTATTAACAATAATTTATTTTCTAAATAGTAGGTATCATGTACAGATAAAAATGTTAAATACGATTTGTAGATGACAAAAATATAATCCATCATTTAAAATAGAAAATTTTGTGATAAATTAATTATTTATCGAAATATTTAAGCAAAGTACTACGTCCGGTTTGCGGATTACTACAAAAAATAACTGGATTCTTAAGATTTGTATTAAAACCTTAAATGTAAAATTTGGTTGTTAAATGTTTGGTATTATTTGAGTTATCGTCCACAAAATATTGTAATAACACACACAACCGCGCACAGGCATCATCTCGAAAATACTTTACCTATTCGTATTCTATGGATTGTAAAACGTACTTATTCACTAAAAACTAAAAAGTAAAAACTCACACTCGAAAATTTTAACTCTTCACAATACCTCCCCTTATAGAATATAATGCGGGAGATAAAAACAACTGACCATCGTTTTAAATGTTGTTATTAATTCTCCGACTAAATTTTTTCTTTAGAGAACTTTTGATAATACACTTGAAGAAATTTGAATAATTGTTTGAGAAAAAATTGAATATCGCATAAATGTCATTTTTTACATTTTTACTAAGATTATCTCCCCTAGAGCTTTAAATTGACACCAAACCAAATTGAAGGATGTATAATATAAAAATTGACGATCGGTTAAATGTTATTTTTATTTTTATACGATAGTATTTTAATAAAAATAAAATAAGTTATGTTTATAAAGTTGGTACCACTGGTTGAATAAAAAAAATTGAATAATTTTTTGAGAAACAATTGAAAATCACATAAATGTCATTTTTACTAAAGTTGTCTCTCCGAGCGCTTTAAATTGACACCAAACTTGGTATAATTTGAATAATTTATAAAAAAAAAATTGACGATCGGTTAAATGTTATTTTTATTTTTCTACTAGAATTATTTTCCCGAAAGCTTTAATTTGATACCACACACGATAGTATTTTAATAAAAATAAAAAAAAGTTATGTTTATAAAATTGGTACCACTGGTTGAATAAAAAAAATTGAATAATTTTTTGAGAAACAATTGAAAATCACATAAATATAATTTTTTACATTTTTAATAAACTTATCTCCCCGAGCGCTTTAAATTGACACCAAACTCGGTATAATTTGAATAATTTATTTTTTAAAAAAATTGACGATCGTTTATATGTTATTTTTGTTTTGCTACTAAAATTCTTTTCTCGAGAGCTTTAATTTGATACCACACACGATAGTATTTTGATAAAAATAAAAAAAGTTATGTTTATAAAGTTGGTACCACTGATTGAATAAAGCTCATTAACGAACTTGAAGTCAGAATTTGGGTCAAGATCTTAAATATAAAATTTCAGTCCAAAATTCCAACGCGTTTTTAAGTTATGCAACATCCAGACAGACTAACAGACTAACAGACTAACAGACTAACAGACTAACAGACTAACAGACCGACAGACCGACAGACCGACTTTTTTTAAAATTATGTTTTTTGGGTTCAGTAGGGTCTAAAACGTGGAGATTCACCAAAATCTCGAACTGTCAAAAAATCACGATTACAATACTTCCCTCTATTACATAGATCGGGGAAGTAAAAATTTGCGACGCAATACCCGACACCTCTTTAAAATATCAAAATTATCTATAGTAGTTAGGTCATTAAAAAAATGTAAATGCAAACAATAATTGTATTTAATGCTTATATTATCTAATTGTTCTATTATCAATGCTTTCGAGTCATATTTTTTGGCAATTATATGCATTAAGAATCATTTAATTGAGAAAGAAAATTTTCTGTGCATGACGTCATTATTTTGTATAGAATGTACCTATGGCAGATTTTTCGTCACATCACAAATTGTTCAATTTTTATTAATTATTTTTGGGCTTGTTAATAAAATTTTGTAAAAATAAATAATACAGGTCCCAAGATTTTATCTCTTCTTAAAAGATATTTAATACAAAAAAAAATCATGCAAGTAGCCCATTGTTTTAAAGGCATATTATCAACTAGTACCTACCTAAAAATTATACAAAATGATTCTATTTCAATTATATACAGGTGATTCATAACTTCATATATTTTAATGGCAGTACTCAACTTACTGATGATGGAACAAAAATGATTTGTTTTAAATTCGTAAATATAAAGGTAGATTTTGTAAAAAACATATTTTTTGAACCACTGGATTGAAGGTTGCATAATGTATTTCTGATTTTTTACAAAAAATACACCATCAAAGGCGAGGTTCAGCTATAGCTGACCTCCACCTAACCCAAATACAAATTTTATGTACCCAATGTAAGAGATAGAGAACAAAAAAAATTGTTAAATAATTTAATTTATTTTACTTTGAATTTATATAATATTTACATTTAACAAATAATCAATACTAATAATAATCAATAATATTTACTTATCTACCAATAAATAAAAAAATAAGACAAAATTAATTACCTACTAGACACTTTTCAATTAACGTTTTAATGCTGGAACTGATAACTTTTTGAGTTCTGGACTTATTTCATTGTAAGAACTACACCATTCTAAAGCGGTGCGGTGTGAGAAAAATTGTAAAATTTTAATTTAGCTAACAACATCTCATGGTTTATTAAATTGAAGGCCTTTGATAGGTCAATTTGAATTCAAATTGAGGTTTCAGATTTATCGTATCAAAATTCATCCACAACATTAAGGCTCCGGTATACCTACTATAAAAGTGTCGTTCGTATTTTACTAAAAACTAAATACAAAAAATCTGAAGTGGCCTGCACATAACCTTCCGCCATATCTAGACTTATAAACATAAATGTATACGTATACAATCCGGTGTCCCTAAAATATATAAATAAAAATCTAAAATATTCAAACACAGAAATTTGCATCACCTGAATCAAAAGATTCGTTCACAGGAAATCTCTTCTGTGTTGAAGCCATCCTCCGTTCAATTACTACATTTAATATCTTACTTATGACTTATATGGCGCTAGTATGTCAACTTGTCACCCGTCTCACCTGTCAATATTTTTTACGCAGAAACAAAAATCAACCGAACATGGATTACAAGATTTCAACGTTTTATCTGATAAATTTATTTTTTAAATTTAACTGCAGTTCTTTAATGCTACCAGATAAAGACAATTTTTTTATATAGTGAGTTGCAAATAACTTTGCCTCTTATTCTTATTACAAATAAATACTATATTTATCCAAATTTATATAAATTTTTGACAATTATCTTTTTCAATCTTCAAAAAATATCACTTCCGGTGAAGATATTTGTACCAAAATCTAATGTGCTTTTCCTATTCGTATACAATTGTAAAATACCAAATATCAATTTTTTTGGGTAATTCGTATTTGAGTTATGCGACATCCGGCATCGGCCCGGGCCACACACATACACACACAGACACGCACGCACACACATACACACATACATACAGACATCATCGAGAAACTATCAAAAATGAGTTGTAGGGACCCTAATTCGTGCTCATCCACTTAAAACTCACAACCCGATTTTTTGCATGATTCCAATACCTTCCTTTACAGGTAAGCGGAAGGTAAAAATGTCTATAATTTTATGCTTAACTTCGGATTGATTCAAAAATTTCAAAATTCTCAAAAAAACAAATTTCAAAATTTGATTTTTTTTTAATTAGATATTGGGAATAGTTTTTAAAAATATATTGACAATCCGATGTTAAGATACTAATGTAGATTATTGGTAAACTACGATTTTTAATGGTTTTCTAGACTTTCCATTATTCAAAACAAGTGTGACAAAACGGAAAAGACAATTCATGTAGCTATAGTATACTGTTACCAAAATTTGGTTCAAAAGCAATCAAAATGGACGAGTAATTATTTTAATAAGTAACTACTACACGCTAAGTATACTGGCTCCTTAAAGAGAGCTGTACTACTGTAGCCTGTGCGAAAACATTCTTGCGGGGTGTTCCAGTAATATAAAATTTCGATTTAGATGAAATTGTTTATGTTCATGATCACTTCAATATTAAATTCCCGATCTGCGACTGTACAGTAATTTATGAATAATTTAATCAACATTCACAATTCACATTCCAACTAAACAAGTACGAAATGAAATCATCCATTACAAGATTACACCACTCTACAGTCGCAACCCTAATAACAATCTCCGTTCCAACATTGAGATTCTCTGAGAAATCTACGTATTTGCATTGTAAATATAATATTTGCAGACCTTTTCGAGTTCTTAAAACAACGAGCGAAGAACTACGACCCAATCTTCCGGGCGTGGGTCGGGCCAGTTCCGGAAGTTCACATCATGAAGGCTGAACACATGGAGATAGTCATGAGTAGCCTGAAACACAGCGAAAAGGGTATGGTCTACAAGTTTCTGCACCCTTGGCTAGGAAACGGACTTCTGACGAGCTCTGGTAAGAAAGTTTTTATTTTTAAGAGAGTTTCCGGTGCGGTGGTGTATTTGAATAATACGTTTAAATTAACAAAAGGAAGTTATACGTAGTATTTTATTTTGAAGACGGGTAATAAAACAATTTTTTGGCAGTTTGTCAAATTTTGAATTTGATTTACATAGTTGTGAATTAAATTATTAAATTAAGTGACATTTTTATTTTTACATAATTTAACTTAATTGAAGTATAGCCTAAATTTTAATAAAGACATGTGCAGCATGTCACGACTTCAAAAAGCAATACAACATAAACATACTTTCGTGGTCCATCCAATTCTTTGATTGGAAATAAAAATAAATCCGCCTTTTGTAGTGCTGTTTTCATTATTTATTAAAATTCATACAATCATGAACTAAAATTGCAAGATGTGTTCGAATAAGTTCAAAAATTGTTTGCTGAAATCTGTATACTTTTACGTTAAATACTGTAAAAAATTAATCGTTATTGTTTCTTTTTATGGCGAAACTGTACAGTTGATTACAACCTTAAGGCTGCGTTTCATTTGTACTACAGGTTGCATAAAATATACATGCATTTTGGTCCTCATTTTCTCAATTATATGAAAACATACAAGTGTCAAATAAAATGTTACAAGAAGATTATTTTTTGCCCTATACCCTAAGCTTATTTATTTTTAAAACTTATTCATAATTTAAGATGTATTTTTTTAAAATTTTAAACCACTCACCAAATTGAAAACATAATATACTTAAGAACTAGGTTATACACTTGCAAACATAGGTATAGTGTTTTCAAAATGTATTTTTGAGCGCAATGCCTTAAAATGAGGACCGAAATTTAAATGAGCCTAGTAGATTTCGAGTAGCGGAATGCTACGAAATAGTTCACGATATTTTTGGCAGATGGCAGCAGTATCGAATTGTGTGTTTTGAAGTATAGTGTCGGTAAAGCTGGGTACGACGGCGACGGTTTAAATATATGCTTTAAAAATTATTGTATTATTATTTGTAAATTTAAGAAATGAAATAAACACATTCATTGAATTTTTATACACAACATTATAGAAAATTATGTTCTCACTACAAAAATGTTACCGGTTAATTTGACACATTGTTAACAAAGTATAAGGTCGTAATTTCATTCACATTCATAAAAAAAATATTTGGTATATTTTAGTTATAGTAATGTAACAAATTATGTTGAAAATGTTTTCTTGATTTATTGCAATATTTATTATATTGACGATTCTCTATAAGAAATGTGTGAGGTGGCGAGGTGGGACATAGAAAAACAATCAAATAGGCAAATAAAAATTTATTTATAAAAATCTGATGTGAATATTAAGAAATAACATTTTTCTATTTCACATATGTTAAGCTGTCCTTGAATCTAAATAAAACAATAGGTATATTTTTCTGCACACGTATAACAGTACAAGTTCTGATTGACATAAAATAAACATACCTACAGAAGCTGCGCGGCCGGCGTATAGTATAGAGGTTATTTATCTCAAGTCATAACAAAAGATATGTAACATTTTCTTCCCCGTCCTACTCTTCAATAATAGCTTGCGGCGCATATTTTGTCTATAGTTTAAATTTTATTTATTATCGATCCTGCGAAACTCATAATATTTTTGGCTACTTATATGATATTTTTTATTATGTAGGGCTAGGATTTATATGCACAAAAATATGCGCATATACAGGGTGTTTCTATACCTCTGCACGAAACTTTAATAGATTATTATAATTTGATATACTGATTATAGATAAAAAAGATTTTTTTCAAAAATCGCAAAAATAAGGCTAGTGAAAATTTTAGTGTGTCTTGTTTGAAAGTTCATTTAACTGTGTGTTTATTAATTATTACATAACAAGTGACTATTTGTAGATAGTCTTATAGTATTTATAATTTTATTTTATAAATAACAAAATAAATAAACAGTTAAACGGACGTTCAAACAAATGGAACTAATATTTTCATTACCTTTATTTTTGCGAATTTTGAAAAAATCTTTTATATCTATAATCAGTGTATCAAAATATAATCTATTAAAGTTTCGTGCAGAGGTATAGAATCGCCCTGTATATGCACAAAAATATCCTATTATATGAACCAATTTGAACAATATATGCACCAATTTAGAAAATATAATGCAAAAAAATATTTCTTAAATTCTTAAACATAGGTGCGTTTAATGCGCAACAATGTAAATAATATATAGTTATTACATTGTTGTTTCATTTCGAGGAAAATGTCACTCTCTAAATAAACTCGTTTTCTGTGCGTAGCGCCCCGGTATCAGGGTCTTATTCTTGCAATCATTCGCTTATTTTAAACATTGTTAAATAAATATAAACGAAGGAATAGATATATTACCAAATTTCCTAGTTTTATCCCTAAACAATTATATAAGGTTTGTACTTAGGTATTTTATTTTACATGAATGTTATTATTATTAATATTATACTTACATTATTTTGTAGGTAATTTTATGTCAGTTTGTCAGGAGACTGTAAAATGTAATACTTATTGTAATTTGTAAAATTTTCATTTAATCGAATTCTTGTTCATAAATAATTAAAAAATCTTAATTGTTGTGTTCCTTTATCATTATGCACTAGTGCATAAACTGTTACTTTATGTCATAAACAATTGATTATAATGAAGTCGTACATAAAAATTATTTATTCATATATAGTCAATAATAAATCTTTTACTGTTAAATGTAGAGTATTATTTATTTATTATTATCATTATTAAGTATTGCATTTTACTGTTGTAAAGAACAAGGTACAATAAAATTCAAATAAAAAATTAATTTTAAACTAATGCCTTTTTTAATACTAGTAGAAAAAGTATATTATTCTACTTGCATACAGTGGCTATTACAAAAAAATATAATCACAATCAAATCATACATATTCAATTTTATAGTATTAAAAGACAATCGTCCCAGGCATTATTTTTGGTCACAGCAGCTGCAGAGAGAGAGAGAGAGAGAACTTAGATAATACTTGCTTACTCTCAAATGAGTAGCCGCAAAGTACGCCCGGTGCAGCCCTCTGTTAGAAATTTTATAAAATTAGAGAAATAGTTCTAACATAAACCGATGGATTATCTGGAGCTTTATATCGAACGTACCCTTAAACAAGCGCTGTTAGCTCACAAATCCCTCCCATTTCATGTGCCCGCGCTGGAAGCCTATGTGCTATGAGTTGTCTCTATTTATCGAATTGCTATGTTACGCTCCGTTCTTGTTTAGCGCGCATTCAATGTTTAAATTTATTTAACAAATTACTCGACTACTATTTGAAAATTTTAATAGATTGGGAGTAATTTGTTAAATACTTTTTTACTGTGAGAGAAACACCTTAATATATTATTTATTTCATAGATTATATGTCTCATTTACAATAATATTGCATTGAATTTGTAATTATTTATAAATCAAACCACCGGTTACTTTATTTACTTCATTCTTTCATGAAAATAAATAACTTATTTTAATTATTTTGTACTTTACAGGTCGTCATTGGCACGCGCATAGAAAACTAATTACTCCAACTTTTCATTTTAAAATTTTGGAAAATTTCTTTGAAGTATTTTCTGAAAAATCAATTAAGCTTGTTAATCAACTGAGTCAAAAAGCGGATGGCAAAGTGTTCAATGTTTTTCCTATTATCACCCATTGTACTTTGGACATGATTTGTGGTAAGTTGAAAAATCAAATAATATAATATTTTCAAAAACGTTGCTTTGCCTTTATCACATAAAATAGATAGTTTATTCTTTAGGTTAATTTTAAGCATACACACTGCATTTATAATTTAATTTTCTTCTTTGGTGGCCTAAATAAGTTTTATAATTCACTTGCTGCAAAATCCAAACAGATTATTGAATTTTAGCAGCAAATTAATATTTTGTTAAGAATATTACTGATTGTGCAAAGGACAGTGATAAAAAATTTGACTTTACATTTTTTTCTCACGAATAATCAAAACTTGAAAGCTATTATATACCTATTCGTTTTACTGCTTGCTGCTCGATTAATAATTTTATCTACGACTACTATGAAAGTTTATATTTATGCTTTTAATTGTCATCGTAAAGTTGAATATTACTGAGGAACAAGCAAAAAACACTTTGCGCGTCTCCTATGGCACCGCGCGCTAAAGTGTTTTATTGCTTGCATAAAATAAAAGCAAATGAATGAAACAAAAAAATTTGTATTTTTATATCGATATTATTGGCAATGTCATGATTACAAATAAAACATACATTGGATGAACGTAGATTGAATTAACTGAATACCATTATTTTTTTAACAAATAACTTCAGTCGTAGATAAATTTATGTGTGTATTAATAGCCTCAGGTGTATTTGTTTCTCGTGCAATTTTGCAGCTCTCGCGCTTCAATTATCGTGCGTGAGTAACAAAGAGTCACTTTACATTATTGCTGATTAATATTTGCGATAAATTACTCGCTTTTAAATATCATAAATCATTTATTTATGTTAATTTGAAATTGATTTCTATTCCTGTATTAAAGAAATGTCAACGAACCCATGAAAAAGAAACGTCCCAATTTAATTTTCATGGTAGTTGATAGTTTCTGGAAGCTATTCGTATTCCTACTATTCTTAGGGAAATGGTTTCGATATTGCGAATAAAGTCAAGAGGCAATTTGAATAGAAAAGTGAGTGACGGTGCTGTGCAAATATAAACAAGAAATTCTCGAACGTTTCTCTTCGTTCCACCCCGAATGCCGCGAATCTCTCGAAGGCTGCGGTGCGGGTTTATGATTCGGCCGTGGTTTTATTTACGTCCGTAAAAATGAAGCTCTTATCTTCCTTTATCCTGTTTTATAGAAAAACATTTGCGGTTTATTCCATTTTGGAAACGGCGCCCGAATACGTCTTGATTTTCTCCTATCAATCTGTTGGAGGGAGATAAATATTTCACGACTGGATAATACTTTCATATTCGGATAACTTCAAATTGTTGCAGTTTTTTATTATTATTCTTACACCGACAATTGCAAGAAATAAATAAACAGTATATCTTTTGCGTATGTAAATATGTTTGTAAATTTTAGTAAATTAACAAATTTTTAAGGATTCAAGATTAAATAAAAAATAAAACAAGTTAGTTTCAACCCTGTATGTACACTTATTGTATTATTTTCGAGGGTTTCACAATTTGGCGTGTTTTTCCTTACACATTTTAAGTCTGATTTTTGACAGACATCAATTTCAGATTGAGAAACTGACAGTTTGTAACTAATAAACAAAACAATTGACATGGAACAACAGTGATAAAAAATATCTTCGATTTGATAGACTCTTACTGCCCAATTTCAGCCAATCAAATTAGTCAAATATGTAGGTACCACGTGATACATGAACTATATATTCTTTATAGCTTAGTAATTACATGTTTAATATCTTAGATAAATAGAAATCATGATTTTGTTTCCATTGGATAAAACATAAAATTAAAGAAACGAACTGATTGTTCAGATATAAATAGGTTGTTTTTTTTGCAAAATAGCAAAGCAACCATTCACTTTTCGATTTTATTTGCTATTTGTCCTATATTTAAACACAATATTAGGCTACTGAAAAAGTTGATGATCATGAGTATTTTTATTTCGAATTTTGTAATTTTGGGCATTGATCCTTACATATTGTTTATACACTTTAGGAAATAATTAACATATTCTCCTGCAAAACTATTGATACAAACTTTAATTTGCAATTGCTTTGAGCTACGAAGTATAATTTAAACACAAGAGTGGACACCCCTATCTTAGCAACACTGTAGATATGTGGCATTTTTGTTTACCCTATGTGAGAAAGAAAAATCACTACTGGAGCCGTGCGTTACCATCGTTACCGTTGTTTATCGTCACAGAATGCATAATATGCTTCGAGGTGGCCCGTATTTTCTGCCTCTCTCTAAAAAATAATCAGAAAGGCCACACTTCATCCACTCTAGTGTCCACTCCTGTCACATTATTATACTTCGAACTTTGAGCATGAACACATTAAATTTTATTTTTAGAAGAATGAAACTGACTTTAGATATAAGATTATCAGTTATAATATCCGCAAATGAACGCTATAGTATACTGGCTGTTATATTGTTATATTTTTGTTTTCTGTTTAACGTATTTTGTTTTTTATCTACGATAAATAATCTGTCTTATTTCTTTATAACAAAAGAAATGACAAAATTTTGCTCTCATAAAAACGTCCGCGCAAATGTTTTCGGACATGTGTTGCCTAGCAGATTTCGATTTTATGTCGTTTTATATATTTTTCTCTGGGCGGACAATATTACACCATCTTGTAAATATCATAAAAATATATATTTTTTCAGAAACGGCTATGGGCGTTGAAGTTAATGCCATGGATAAATCAGACTCCGATTACGTTTCTGCCATCTACAAGTAAGTTACAAAGGTTTTATTGCATCTAAATCAAAATAATCACTTTTTTCTTTATTTTTAACTTTTAACCGAACTACTGTTGAGCATTAATAATTTTTCTTTAAAAACAAATTCAAGATATTTGACATACAACTGTTAGGTATCTGAATTTTTCGAAAAGTATTGTTTGTAATGTAAAGTGTACATTTTTAGTACCACATAATTCTTATACTTCTCTATATAGCAACATTATATGGTCCAGTAGTCATTGTTATTTTAAATACATCATGAGATAAAAATGATTTTTAAAAACACAAAGGTTTTTTAAAGATTTTATACTATTTCTGAAAGTTTAGAAAAATCATCTGTTTTTTTCACTATCACTATATTAATGAGAAGTCTAATACTTATAATGGACATAATTAAAAAATCATCATGTTTTATTTTACACAACATAAAAACAAACTTAAAACAAAATTTTAATTTGTGTTTTTATAATGAAAATAGGTAGTACTAACATTTTTAATAAAATTTTAAACCATGCTTTAATTATACCGATCTAATTATTCTCAAGAAAATATAAAGCACTTAATAAAGTTATCATCTATTTTTTAATTAGAGAAAATTTCTGGAGTAGCTTTTAAATTAATCTTTACTTTAATGATAAAATAAAATATTTTTTAAGAAACTAATTAAGAAATGAACTGCACTAGCTTTATTTTTTCCTTCAGCAATTCCACTTTGAGTACAAAGAAATATTTTTATGTCTGGCTTGAATTTTATTTAAAAACTTGATTTTTCTTTTAATAGTTTACGTTTATTTAAAATGTGAATTACATTGCGATTCATCTTGTTTACTATAGGTACTTAATATTTCACCTTTAATAGTATTACCTATACCTCATTCCACGTAAAAAAAAGATAGGACGATGATATACTGAATCTGATCGGTCAAGATGAGAGTTGGATTTACACCAGCAAGCATTTTCGTTTCCGTTAACATTACTTACACTTTCTTATTTTGAATTTCATAGTTACATCGAAGTACTAACTACATTATTCTATAGATGGCAGTTTTATTCACGAAACATACCTTTTTTAAGTTTGCACCAATGTTTGAAATAATAATGTAGAACGGAGTGCATTCACAATGCCATCTGCTTTTTTCTTATGTGAAATGAGGTACAGGTATATGTACCTATGTTTTATTTATTCAATCAATAAAAATTACTCATAGTTGTAAATGGAGAGTACACGTCAGGGGTAATTTTTGTGCAGCAACTGGAATTTTCACCTGACTGGATTCAAACTTCAGTCAGTCACGTTATGTACTGAGATATCCTTCCCGTTAGTAATAATAAATAATTATTTGTTTCTTGACCAATAACACTTCCCAAGAAATTTTCTATAATATGGGATATCTAAACTATAAGCCTATTGCTATTATCAAAGTAACGTACATATAAGGGAGTGTCTATTCGTACGCTACCGGTGTACCGGTGCATCGGTGACTCGGGTAACATCGGCTATCGATGCGCACTGGTGGCACCGGTCGTCGGCACCGGCGCACCGGTAGCACCGGTAGCATCGGTGGCACAGGCGCACCGGTGGTACCGGTAGCATCGGTGGCACCGGCGCACCGGTGGTACCGGTAGCATTGGTGGCACCGGCGCACTGGTAGCATCGGTGACACCGGCGCACCGGTCATCAGCACCGGCGCACCGGTGGTACCGGTAGCATAGGTGGCACCGGCGCACCGGTGGTACCGGTAGCATTGGTGGCACCAGTGCACCGGTGGTACCGGTAGCATCGGTGGCACCGGTAGCATCGGTGGCACCGGTAGCATCGGTGGCACCGGTAGCATCGGTGGCACCGGCGCACCGGTGGTACCGGTAGCATCGGTGACACCGGCGCACCGGTAGTACCGATGGCACCGGCGCACAGGTAGCACCGGGGCACCGGTCATAGGCACCGGCGCATCGGTGGCACCGGTAGTACCGGTGGCACCGACGTACCGGTAGCACCGGTACGCCGGTGTTACCATTTTTCAGCATCTAACAAATAGCAAAAGTTATAAACAAATGAAGATGAAGAAAAAAAGGTATTTATTTTTTCTCTAATATTTCAAAAACTATAAGAATAGTATTGCAACCTTAAGACGATCCTCTACCGCGCCAGAAAACAGCCTAAAACATGGATTTCGCGCGCCAGTCCACAGCGTTTATTGTTTTGTTAAATATAATAATCTAAAGATATTGTAGAAGATAAAAGTACAATCTACAAAATGGTCGATGCAAAATTTAAAAGTTTTGCTTTAAAGTAGTTCGGTCGTCAATTGAAGTCTTTGATTTTGTATTGAAAATGGTCTGGTTGAACAGAAAATTTAATATTATTTTCAAAAGTGCCAAGAAAACATGCCCTTGCGGTACTCGTTTTTGAGAAAAATGAGTTTGAAGTTCACTGTTTTTACATGGGCTCTTATGGAAAATGACACTTTTGGTTAAGAAAACTTGAAATTGCGCCGTAAAAGTTCGTTGAATAAATAGTGGCAAATTGATATTTGGAAAGGTAATATATTAAGGCTTCGTTATGCATAGTCAAAACCCTACGTTGCCGATGTAAATAGCCCAAAAAATGGGAAAATATGTGACAAAATCACGACCAAGCGGAAGCCGATCGGGCGTCACGTTCTGCAGGGTTGCCAACTGCGGAGCGTGGGAAATTTGAACGCAGATTTGAATGTTAACCTTTTATTTCTTAAAACAGATTGGATTGAAAAATCAATGATTTTCATGGTTTTAAGTCATTTATCAAGAACTCGATGAAAATTCATCGCGGTGCCTGTCACTTTCGCGGCGTCCTGTGTTTACATTTGAATGCCTCGGACAATGCTGCCAATTGTGTCGACGCCATAACCTGGCCCGAGTTATGACACCGGGTGATTGACTAGTCAAGTTGAGAATGAAATTACAAGATTTGTAAAATACGACTATTTGTTTGAGAACCAGATGCATAAAAATTCATAATAAAATATTAAAAACCGTTACAGTCGAATTTTACTTCATAAATTGACAACAAAAACGGACGGATTTTGACTAGCCTCAACGATGACCGAACTACTTTAAAAGCGAAATATGCTAATTTGAATTTTGACAATTTTTGTTATTTTTTGAACGCAAATATCTTCTGTTTTAAAACGAATTTAAAAAATTCGATCGTTTATTTCGTAGATCCAAACTTTGTTGACAACATATTAAAATTTATTTTTTACAAATATTGCAGTTTTTTTTTACAATTATGGATGCCAAAATTATTTTCCCCCTCAAACATAAATTATTTTTTATTTTTATGTTTAACAAAACAATAAACGCTATAGAATAGCGTGCGGAATCAATGTTTTTGACAGTAAGTATAAACTATTAATCTATAAAAAATTTAAAGACAGCGGAGAAAATTTGAAAAAATTCGAGTAAAATTAAAAAATTTGATCGGAAAATCTATTTACTTTTAAACAATATCATCAAAAACTTTTTTGGAAGATATTTTGGTTAATAACTCATTTAAAAGTCCAATCAATCCTATATAAAAACGACTTAAATGTTCATTTTCGTATCTCGAATAGTTTAAAAGTTATAGCAGTTTTCTTGAAAAATCAAGTGCTTCTTTTATAGCACGTAATTTTTTAAAGTACAATATAAAATTAAAATAAACTTTTTTCGATACTTTGCAATAGATGGTTGTTTTTGTAATTTTTATTAGTTTCAGGGAAAAAATATAATGAAATTTGAAATTTGTTTGTAACAAATTGTTAACTTAATAAACAATGAAATTATAAACACAAATTTTTTTGTTGTTGTTCTATTGAAAAGTGCCAATTATGATTTTTAAAGATAAAGTAATTTGTTAACTTATTATTTAAACAATGGAAATATAGAAAAAATTATTTTAAACAATAAAAACATTTTTTTAAGAAAACTTATTTTTCTTAAAAATCATTATTTTATCAAGACAACAAAATGGTAAAAAAAAATTTTCATTAGTATGAAACTAGTCCATTTGTTTATAAACAATTTGTAAACAAATGAGATAAAAAAATCCTTAGGTACGTTATTTAACGTCATTGTTAGTTGCGAAAATCTGACGTTAGTTTAAGAAAAAGATTTTTTCAATATTTAATTTTTTGTTGACTTGCAAAAATAATATAATAATAATAATATAATTATAATAAACAAAATATTGAAATTTTAAAAACTTTCTTGACGTGATATTGTTAAGTATATATAAAAGATTATATAATCCGATTATTTAAACATTTTTTGTTGTCTTCAATGACAACGAAGGTCCGACAAAATATTGTTAATTAACAATTGTATAACTTTTCGAAAAATTAACTAAATAACTTTTCTCCAACGGGACTAAATTCTTTGAAGTGTTGACAATACACCATAATTTTTTTCAAATTTTTAAATTGATATTTGATACTGTAAAAAAATTATTTTACATGATGTACTCGCTTTAGAGACGGCGCACGCACACCTCACCGGCCGCTTGGAGCTCTATTTTCAGCGTTAAATTACTATCATAAATAATGAAAGTAGAGTTCCGGGAGTTAGGACTTTTTTATTGGAAATTTCCTCATCTTTAAGAATCTTTTTTTTAAATTTCTTAATTATTAATAGTTTTTGAAATATTAACGAAAAACGAAATAGGTACCTTTTTTTCTTCATTTTTATTTGTTTATAACTTTTGCAATTTGTTAGATGTTGAAAAATGGTAGCACCGGTGTGTCGGTGCTATCTACCGGTGCCAACGGTACGTCGGTGCTACCGGTGCCACCGGTGCTACCGGTATTACCGGTGCGCCGGTGCCACCAGTACTACCGGTGCGCCGGTGCCACCGGTGCGCCGGTTCTGATGACCGGTGCCATCGGTGCGCCGGTGCAGATGACCGGTGCGCCGGTGCCGATGACCGGTGCCTCGGTGTTACCGGTGCGCCGGTGCCACCGGTGCGCCGGTGCTGATGATCGGTGCTGCCCGTGCGACGGTGCCACCGGTGCGCCGGTACCGATGACCGGTGCCCCGGTGCTGCTCGTGCGACGGTGCCACCGGTGCGCCGGTGCCGATGACCGGTGCTCCGGTGCTACCGTTGTGCCAGTGCCACTGGTGAGCACCGGTAGCCGATGTTACCCGAGTCACCGGTGCACCGGTGCACCGGTGGACCGGTAGCGTACGAATAGACACTCCCTACATATAAATAATATAATATATTAGTACCAGTACACGAAATAATATACTTTAAATACTTAATCTAATCAAATTAAATATAAAAATTAGTAGGTACTTAATTCTAAGGATTATAATTCTCGGATGTTCCTTGCTTATTAATTTATTTTGATCATCATAGACAAAAAAATTATTCAATATTAACATATTTGAGGGTAGATATACATTTTGATGTCCTGATTCTCAATGAAAAATAATTTTTTTAAAATAAATTCGCGTTTTTACCGTTTTAAAACAAACATTATATTTAATGTCACTCGTCGACAAGGAATCTTTAATGAAAGTACATAATTTATTTATAATTAAATAGTTCATTACTACAATATTTATAAAAGAATTGTGTGGTAGGTAGGTACTTAACATCACGTTCACTTGAAAAACTCTATCCTCAATTTTGCGAATTTTTAAAACCTCATTTTGATTGAGAATCAGTATCAAAATGTATATGTCGCAGTCTAGTTATAAAATCAGTCGGCATATGATGTCATATCATTTTATTACACAATATGTCGAGGCTTTTGCCATAATCTCTGAACTGAACTAAATAAACAAACCAAATATTTCTTGAATCTTATACAGCTTCGGTTTTGGTAGACACTCTGATTGCACTTAATTAAATAAAACACCTAATACCCTTCTTGAGTTTTAAATACTGATTGAACTGAACTAATTAAAATTTTGGTTGATTGAACTGAACAAAATATAGAAACTCTAATACCCTTCTTGACTGAAATAAATATGCCTACATGCGTATAATAAACCTAATTTTACAATATGTACTCTCAAAGTTTTTGATCATTTTTCACACCTCGTATACCTAATAGAATAATATACTAAAAGTAAACTAATCATTACAGAATCTCTTGTTTAACTGTCGCGAAGTAGTATCTCTTCGCCATTGATTATATTTTTAATTTCGCGTTCTACTCCCTTTGATAATATTCTAATATTGAATATGAATTGAAATCCTTTGGTCCTTTGTGCTGTGCTCACGTATTGTGAGCAGCAAAGATCTGCTGAACAATGGCGCTCGGTGGACGACTTCCTTCCTGAATGTGCTGCTTTTGTTTTCACCACAGTAGTTGTCACCCTCAATTTCCAGCTAAAGTTTTTGTCGCCTACGCCACACAGAACTAGGAGGCTATGACAATGTATTGTGGACTATAATCCGATAGCTCCATATTTCTAACGAACTTATAACGCCATAACCCATAACCAAAGTGTTTTTACCTCTCGCCTAGAGAGGTATAGGGATCGTGAAAAAATTCGATGTCGAGATTTTTGTCATTAAGCACGTTTTAGCACCTTTAGAACCTATTTTGACTATTTTCACGATGATGTCTGTGTGTGTGTCTGTGTGTGTGTCTGTGTGTGTGTGTATGAAAGTCTGTATGTACGCCTACTATAGCCTTTCGTCCCGGTTCATTATCTGAAATTCTACTGAACATAAAATTCTAATATTTTACATTATATATTTATATATGTTAATGAAGAGCTGAAAAGATTTTGGTAAAAATCCACCAACCGGAAATGGTACTTTTCTTGTAGCACTATAACATTTTTTGCAAAAATTGTATAAAATAATGCGATTGTTACAATTTGACATACCACACATGAAAGAAGAAATTACATTGTACAATATTTAATCTTACTTGTTTCTATATCTTTAACCAATAAAGAAATATAATTTTTTTAAATATATAATTTTACCTACCACGATTTGTGAATCACGAAATAGAAATAAAATTTAAAACAAAAATAAAATTGTCAATGTGACAGATAAAGAGATGTCTGTGGCAAGGAGGTTTCTCTGTGGTGTAGGGCATGTGTAGAGTGTGGTGTAGAATTTTGAAATGTTGGATATAGTATAGATATTAAATGGACATAGTATTATGTAAATATGGTATTTATAAAATAAAATTACATATTAAACTAAGAGCTGATTAAATTTGTGAAATATATAATTTATTTACCTACATAATTATTATAAGTCCATTATGCATTTTAAAATAATATAATGTATGATTATTTTATATTATTATATCAAATGTTATACGGTGTTGTATTTTATTTATATTAAAGCTTAATATTTGGTTAAATAATAATACTTCAATGTCAAGGCGAGAGGTATTGTAACGGCCACGTCAGATTTTTTATTTTTGTTGTTTGACAATAGGTATAGATGTTACTTTTGTGCACGTATTGTTGAGTTGTTTTGTTAAGTCGGCGTAATAGAGAATGTAAATAGTGATGAAAGTATAGAGAAAAGTTTAATTTTTCCTTTGAATTGCTAGTTGATAGTACTTGTCACAGTTTAATGAAAGAAGGATTATATTTTTTCAAATAAATTGAGTGGGTTGTCTTTAACAAAATGTTTTGAAATCATATCTTTGTTTATTTTACTATTTATTCTAAATATTTTACGTATGTTATATTGGCAATTTTTTTTACAAGTTCAAATCTAAAAAGCCTGTAGTTTTGTTGTTCATACTTCCAAATTAGTTATTTATTGTTTTGTTTTGATAATATAGAAGACAAATTACAAATTTGAATTGTATATTTAAAATGATTTACAAACAATTATATTTTTTGAACGGTGTATAATAAATATGTTTATTTTTTGTTTTTATCACATAATTTATTATAATGTATATTATTTATTGTTTCATGAAATGATAGCAAATTTTTACATCATTTTTACTTCCTTGTACGGAGTAATAAGGAAGTATTGTAATCGCGAAAAATTTCGGTTTTCAGATTTTGATGGAAATATCCGTTTTGACCTTTTCTGAATCCATTATGACTAGTTTCGTCGTGACGTCTGTACGTACGTGCGTGCGTACGTACGTGCGTACGTACGTACGTACGGACGTATGTGTGTCGCATAACTCAAATACGGTTAGACGTAGAAAGTTGAAATTTTGTATTTAGGACTGTTATAGCATCTAGTTGTGCACCTCCTATTTTGGTTTCAATCTATAAACCGGAAGTAGTACTTTTTAAAAATATTTCGATAAATATTTAATTTAACACAAATTTTTTTATTTTAAATGAAAGATTATGTGATTATTATCTACAATCGGTATTTTATAAATTTTTCTGTATCTTCTATCATTTAAGAATAATTAAAGTATATACTTATAATTTATTATTTCGGTATCGTGTACTCCATGATCGTTTAACATTTGTTACTACGTAAAATTTAAATGATTATGACATGACAGTGACAATAGTAAAATATGCTTTATATCTTCTTCTGCAGTTTAAATAAAATGACTAAAATATATTTGTGAGTATACTAGTATAATAAGTTAAAAGAATTTTTTATATTATTCTACATTTTAGTTATTAAGAAAAGTATGAACACACAAGGCGTACAAGGAAGTCATGTGGTGCCCACGTCAGATTTTTTCTGTAAATAAACAAACAAAAAATTAAAAATTACTCAATGAATTAAACAATAGTATTAAATAAAACTAAAAATACACGAATTCAAAATAAATTTATATCATTACGTTATGTTGTATTTTGAATTTTAATTTTTATACCGTACAGCTTTTCCACTCTTTGTAAATTTAACACAAAGGATCAGTTTTAAAGGTAGCGGTAAATTATAACTTAAAGAAAACAATGTCAGCTTCTCGGTGACCGAACGCGCCACTGTGTCGGTTGTGTATTCAAACAGTGACACAATACAACCGCTGAGAATACTAAATTGCTAATACCAACCAAGTGTGGGTGTGCTTACAAATGTAGATTGATAATTTCTTATACAGGGCGATTCACAACTTCGTACATATATTTTAATTGCATATAGTACTCAACTTACTAACCAAATCATGGTACAAAACAATTTATTTTTAATTCGTAAATTTCATGGCAGTTTTTGCATGTATCTGACTAACTATAAATGCAATGGTAAAAATTACAGAAGCACAAAACTGTTAGATTAAAAAATCTAAAAATTGAAATTGCGAGTTTTAAACAATTCTTTCAGTTCCTTAATCAGTAAGACGTGTATTATAATAATACCTTTATAAAAATACAGTATTCACCAAATTGTGAATCACCCCTAGGTATGATATACAAAAACTATACGAAATTTCAAGTTACTTAAATCAATTCTAAACCATTTTTTTCAATGATTTGAGAGAAATTCATATACTACTACTACTATTCATATACTACTAATGTTACTAATCAATAAAATTAATTTTTCCCAGAATTAGCGAGATAACTCTGAACCGAGCAGTGAGACCCTGGATCCACAACGATTTCATTTTCTACAACTTCTCTTCACACGGCCGAGAATACAAGAAAAATCTAGACATCTTACACGGATTTACAAATAAAGTAAACAATAACAAAACAACATCCAGACAAATGAATAAATTATGATTGTTTTCAATTAGGTAATTCGCGACAGAAAAGAAATGCACAAACAAAAGGCTTTAAAGCCAACACTAAGCGAGGAAGATCTGTTACTTGGTAAGAAGAGACGCATGGCTTTCTTGGATCTTCTGATTGAGGCCTCTGACGGTGGGAAGAATCTCAGCGATGATGATATCAGAGAAGAGGTCGACACATTCATGTTCGAGGTACTTTAACTTTGATTTATCAATGGGCATGTTGAAATCAGAGCTGAGCATTAATTCAATTACAAGTAATTGAAATACTAATTAGATTACTTTTCGACAAAAAGTAATTGATACTCAATTACTTTTCAAATTTGTCAAAAGTACTTGGTAATTGCAAGTATCCTTACCAAGTAATTGTAATTGATAATTGATTTTGATAATTCAAATATATTAAGTAATTAAATTAGTATTTCAAATAAAATTTTAATTCAAATACTCTTAGGTAATTCAAATACTCTTGGGTAATTCAAATATTCTTGGGTAATTCAAATACTTTTTGGTAATTCAAATAAGTTATTAGGTAATTTAATTACATAAAAAATTTGTAGAGCTGACCGTTGATGCGTTCATTGAATTAAAACAATAACTAAACTATTAATTAGATAACTTTCCGAGTATTAGATACTGAATTACTTTTCAAAATTGTTTAAAGTACATGGTAGTTATTGTAATTGTTCTTTTATTACCAACTCAACTACCAAGTATTGTCAATTTTTAGTGGATTTTGGTAATTCAAATATAAGTACGGAGTAATTGAATTAGTATTTCAAATACTCCTATATTATTTTATTATAATTGAAATACCTACATTCAAATATTTGCATATTTCAAATACTTTTGCCAGTAATTGTAATTGGTAATTGATTTTTTCAATTAAAGTAATTTCAGTAATTGCAGTTTCAAATACTTAGAAGTCTTAAAAGTAATTGTATTTGAAATACTTTTTAAAAATTCAAGTAATTAGTAATTAGTAATTCAAGTACTTTTTTCGAGTAATTTGCTCAGCTCTGGTTGAAATTATTCCAAAATCTTAACGAATATACATATTGTAGACCTCTACCTACCAAATTATATCAATTTTGTATGTATGTAGGTAATTGAAAATAACACAATTTGTTTGATTTATGGCAAATCTCGATACCGATCACAGCGACAAAATTAAAACTTTAATTTTTGCATTCTTTATTCATTGTATATTATAATTGGCAATATGGAACCTCCAGAATACAGCTTACTTTGTGCTTTGTGACTTTTTGAGTATGGATAGGAGAGCTCGAAGTTGTTTGTTACGTGGGTAAGTTGTAATGCAATAAACTTAGAGATGTGTTACAAAGATACAAACGGTGATGGCAACGTGTGCTATCGCCTCCTGTACACTAGAAATTAAATCACAATGAGTATTTGAAAATAATTGAGTAGTTCTTATTTATTTCATCTCAAATTTTAATGTTGGTATGGGGTAGAAATTTACATACAAACGGAGTAGATTGCTACGCGTTAAAATCTGCCTCGTTTAAAAGTTTTGAGTTTATTGGTTGTTTTCAGGATAAGAACTTAATTAACTTATTGATTAAATTTATTTTTAATAAAATTAACTGTTCCGTAATCCGTAAACAGCATATTAATCTGTATGTACATACTTGAAGTTATGATACACTCTGTATATTGAACACCATAACTGTACCTCTTTAATTATATTATTATTCCCATTTATTGCTTAATTGATAATTGCTATATTTGATCTAAAAACTAGGGAGAGCAATCTGAAGTTGGAGTGCTAAATGTGATCGTTTTTAATTTCGCCGCAAAAAAATCTAGTGATATTTTACTCGTATTTACACAGTGTTAATATGGCTCAGCAAGACAACTTCAAATCGCTCCTTCTAGTTTTTAAATCAAGTACCTATAGTATTTTAAGAGAAAATCCCCATGGATTTAAAATGTTATAAACCGAACCAAATTTACGGAGTTGTCAATTGAAAAAACAAATTAGTTCAGGTTGGAGTTAGAAAAAGCTATTTTATGACTACATCTAATTTTTCTTGTCATCATTTATTTTTAAGGGTCACGACACAACAACCGCAGGCATCTGTTGGAGTATATTTCTCCTTGGCAATCATCCAGAAATTCAGGTAGGTACTTAATTTCCCGTTAAAACACAGCCCTTAATTTAACAATTACCCTCAATTTTAAGAGAAAAGCTTTTGAAGAACTCCAAGCCATATTTGGAGACGACGACAGACCCATCACGATGGAAGACTTAAATCATATGAAATACCTCGAGAGGGTTATCAAGGAGGCCTTAAGACTATATCCTAGTGTTCCTTACATTTCGAGGATTCTTGGTGAAGACACGGAAATAAGTGAGTGAAAAAAATTAAGATAAGAACATAACAGAAGAATTAAAAATAGAGTAATTTTATGTAGTTTGATAGTTTGAATAATTTGAAAATCTCATAATACCTACCTTACCTATATTATAATCTACTTATACATACTTGTTATCAATCGCAGTATAGAATATTCTGTAACAAGTAGTGTTTTGTGGAATGAAGTACCTATAAAAGTTTGTGAGACGGGCAGTAGGCCAGTTTCACGGTTTCACGAGAGCGGAATATCCATTCCAAACGTCTTGCAGACTATTCGCGATTCAAATGAAAAAATTACTATATGCAGCCACATCGCAATGACGTCAAGAAAGGGATAAAATTCTTGTCTGACGTATTTGTATTGCTGTCACAAGGCTATCACAAGCGTTCACAGATTATAGATATAAGTTTTATATCGGTTTTATACTAAAAATAATAGTATTTCACCAATAGTTTTATTCCAAGTAAGTAAATTATGTTTCAGATTTACATCCATACACAACAATTAACATTACTCTTGCTTATTTTCTTTTTTCCTTTCATATTAATGATTCAATTTCTTGAAAACACTTAAATTTTTTATCTAAGAGTTCAATGATTTTAATCCCTGTCGTGACGACACTTTTCCTAGTTTAAAATTTAGTCGCTTGGTGCGTATCGCTTAACTTGAATCGCGAATACTTTTTCTACGACTATAAATAATAATATAATTGCATTTAAAAAAACATAACCCAAAAATTTCAATTACAGTATTTTATATTATATAAGTACATACAATTAATGAATCATTAAATTAACGTATTTTAAAAATACTTAACTGAAATGATATCTAATGAAACTAATAAAAACATTGAATAAAAATAAAATTTAATTATTATTACTCGCCACATTTCATTTCATCACTAATGACGGATTGAAATCATTCTATCACTTGTCTTGTGATAGAATGATAACCATTCCAATTTTTCTAAAGGAAAAACCAACGTAGCTTTAGGAACTTTGCCTTTTAAGGTAGTATTATAGCCGTCAGATGAAAGTTATGAAATGTCTTTTAAAACTAGATAAAAAGGAAGTAAAAGTAGTTTTCTTCAAATTAGTCAGATGCAATTTTACCCTTACAGTATTAATTTTTAAATAATGGTTTTAAAAATGTATTTATTATCATATGGGTTAGCGTTAGCGTTCACGGATTTGTTTATTTCGAAACAGTAAAGTTATTCATGTTGAACTAAAAAAATCTGCTGTGTCCACCACAGTACTTCCCCGACTATAAGTTTTAATAACTTACTTTCGTAACGCCTTTAATTTTATACTTTAATCAGCAAAATTTAAATAAATTTATCTTTTTTTTCCCAAACTATTTAAGTTGATACCAACTTCGGCATAATTTAAATAACATGTAAAAAAATCTAATACTTATTCACTAAAAACTCTCACTCGAAAATTTTAATCCGTCACAATACCTTATACCCTTATAGAATATAATGCGTGAAGTAAAAACAACTGACTAGTGTTTAAATGTTGTTATTGATTCGACTATTTTTTTCCCCAGAGAACTTTATGATAATACACTGGGAAAAATTTGAATATTTATTGAATATGGCATAAATGCTCGCATAAATGTCATTTTTTACATTTTTACTAAACTTATCTCCCCGAGACCTTTAAATTGACACCAAACTCGGTATAATTTGAATAATGTATAACAAAAAAATTGACGATCAATTAAATGTTATTTTTATTTTTCTACTAGAATAATTATTTTCCCGAAAGCTTTAATTTGATACCACACATGAAAATATTTTAATAAAAATAAAATAAGTTAGGTATGTTTATAAAGTTGGTACCACTGGTTGAAAAAAAATTGAATAATTTTTTGAGAAACAATTGAAAATCGCATTAATGTCATTTTTTACATTTTTACTAAACTTATCTCCCCGAGTGATTTAAATTCACATTAAACTCGGTATAATTTGAATAATTTATAAAAAAAAACAATTGACAATCATTTAAATATTATTTTTGTGTTTCTACTAGAATTCTTTTACCAAGAGCTTTAATTTGATACCACACACGATAGTATTTTAATAAAAATAAAAAAGTTATGTTTATAAAGTTGGTACCACTGGTTGAATAAAGCTCATTAGCGAACTTGAAGTAAGATTTTGGCTCAAGATCTTAAATATAAAATTTCAGTCCAAAATTCCAACGCGTTTTTAAGTTATGCAACATCCAGACAGACTAACAGACCGACAGACCGACTTTTTTTTAAATTATGTTTTTTGGGTTCAGTAGGGTCTAAAACGTGAAGATTCACCAAAATCTCGAACTGTCAAAAAATCACGATTACAATACTTCCCTCTATTACATAGGTCGGGGAAGTAAAAATGTATGATACAAGTCGAGAATTTAATAAGGAATCCTTATTTTATTTTAGACAACTGCTAAAAAGCAACTTATTTCGAAAACGGGAGCCATTAGGTTAGGTTATGTCAGATATCATGTCAGCACTGATTCTCTTCAGCTGTGATCGGAAAACGCCCGAATTCAATTTCATGCAACAAAGTACTTAGTGAATATGTTGCGCGTGAAATTATTATAATATTTCATCTAAATTGTATAATTAAATATAATGTACTAATGTAACGTTACGATTGTCAGTGAAAATTGAAAAAACCAAAAACATCACGGTTAGCAACTGTTTACATCGTGAATGTACGTAGAGCCCGAATCGTTCAGCCTTTATGAAGTTACATGTGCAAAAATCAAACGAAAACTTATTGTAGTTTAAATATTAACTTTTATTCGAAATTTCCAATGACTATACCATTCATACATTTCAAAACCAACATACATTCATGATTTTACCTAGTTACCTTGTTTTATTCTGACAAAACACCCTCACACAAATTTTTGCGCACCTCTCTAGCCAATATATTGCAACAAGTGAAAAAAATTTTACATTGCAACAGCTTCCTTAGCAACATGTTATCTATTTAGGTATTTTTCATTCGTGAAATAGTCATCCGAATATCATTCGTGATTAAATTTTGACTTGGCAAAATTTTCAGATTGTTTTACGAGAACTTGTTGCCAATTTATTTCGTGACATTGATTAGAAATCACTCGCTTGACAGATTTTTTGTCAATGTCACGCCATAAATTGCTAGGCAACAATCTGAAATTTTCCTGCAATATTTAACCACTTATGATATTATATTATGACAATTTTTGACAATTTCTTCTCTAACTACTGAAACTTACCTATTTTCATTGTTTTATTTATTTATGAATTTTTATTGTCTTCGCCCCTTTCCCCCCTAGATGAGACGCCTGTGTGCGAACCTGTACACGTATAGCTCTGTTGATACATCTCTCACTACCTACGAGCTTATGTTAGAAACTATGTATTTTGCGTAGGTATTAATTTAATTGGTACAATGAACTTCAGTAATATATGTTTAATTAAAAGGGAATCCATCCCCTAAGCTTTGCATGATATTAACGGGTAACAATTTAGTATTATCTGTTCACCTGCAGTGATGTTCTCTCTATCTATTTGGAGTAAAACTTACACGATAATGCACTAGATGCTGTTAACAGCACACGGGAGTTGTACAAAGATCTAGTTACCAAGTAACTAAGAATTAAGGGGTTCGTTGTAGAACTTCAAATCAGTTAAATTACGAAATTAATTATGTTACTCGCGAAGTACGAAATCGGAGATCAAACACGGTATTAATTATTATGCCACCAACACACAGAAATGATTTCGTGTTGTACGTTTTACCTACACTGCTTGAACAGTATTCAATTATAATTCATTCATTATGTTTGTTTTCTAGTTAAGTTAAAATACTCTCAAGTAAGTTTGTGAACAATAAAAAAATTTGTATTGGTTTTTTGCCAATAGAACAAACTGTAAGCCAAATATTGATTTTTTGTTGATTTTTTTGCTTTTGAAACCTGGAAAAAAGGAATTCCCTGTTTTGATGCTATGCATTAATTAAAAATTTCCAAGACTCATTAAAGATTAAATTATTATGTTTACGTCTTCTTATTTTTATAACTCTACAATATTCAAATTCAAAATAATGAGCAAACCATAACTTAAGATAACTTTAAGGTAGATATTCTGGTTTTTTACAATCCAAGAAACAAACAATCATGCACGATATTGACAAAAAATAAAATGTTAGTTTATAGTGGTTATTGAAAATAAATTTGTACTGACTTAAGAAATATTTCTACACTAAATTTACACATTATTTTCACATTGCACATGAACAAGATGACCTATGTGTTTCTGGTTGTTAGTCATTACCTTTTCTTGAGATAGCCGATACCGTACAATAGAAATTATAACCGCACATTTCGCCAAATTCTAGAAATGGCCAGTATGTCATTTCACCTTAGTATGTCATTTTAGGCACATCTCCCCTATATCATTAGGCACATCTCTTACATAGGAGAAAAGCTCCGTGCTGCCACCTCTGCTAAACTTTATGCTAAGGATCTCATTATAAATTACGTTCAATTTATAATTTTTTCTGACAATTAAAATAATCTAAAACGATCAAAAAAGTAAAACTCCTTTGATTAATAACCCAGTAATATAAAGCGCTGCGATGAAAAAATGAAGAATCAATTATTCCAGAATACATAATACATAATAATGTACCCGGCTTTGGTTGGAATCAGCTATTAATACTGATCAAGTGCTGGATCAGTGATCTCCTGAATTCGATCTGGTTTAATCGCATGGAAAATCAGTGAGAGTTTTCTCCAGTTTTCGCCGCCGTCGCGATCAGTATTCAAGAGCGAAGAGCTACGAAATGCTTTAACCTTTCTCTTCGTCTTGGACACTCAGAGTCATTAAATACTTTTGGAAATGTGGACGCAGCTACCTTCATTAGTAGAGTCCCAATATTTGACTTGTCGATTGCAATTGAACTTCGACGCACGAGTATTTATATTATCTTCACGAAATGCGTTTTTTAAATTCATCCAAGAGAATTGAATTCAGAGTTTACAATTTAATATTTAATATGGTACAGTAATTTGTTAAATTGCGCGTGAGCCAACTTGATGGAAGTTGGAATTTTACTTATTAAATTGTTTTAGACTTGACTCAATTCAATTTAATTAACGCTCGAAAGAACAACTGTTAATGAAGGATTAAATCTTGATATCGTTATCGTGGTTTCTATAAATTGCTTGAAAACAGAAAGTTTCATTTTGTGCATTTAATAATATTACGAAAGTAGGACATGTTTGACAGGCTTATAATGAACTACTTACATCTTTACACTCTATCAGGAAGAAGATTGATATGGTTAGTCAGCTACTAGCAGTTGTACATTATATTAAGTAAGAAAAAATTAAGAATCAATAAAAAAAATTGCCATTAAAAAACTATAAAAATTCTTCAAACTTTTCAACTTTTGCACAAATTTAAAGAATAGTAAATAGTATCTAGAAAAAATTAAGAATCAATAAAAAAAATTGCCATTAAAAAACTATAAAAATTCTTCAAACTTTTCAACTTTTGCACAAATTTAAAGAATAGTAAATAGTATCTAGGTACGTATTCTGTAAAATCATTGTTTATCTGTTAAGTGATCACAACCTTTGAGTCAGTTAGAAATTAATTTAAAAACTAATCATAAGCAACCGTTTGACAAGAAATACATAATGACTGAGGAAAGTTAATGACATCGTGTAAGTGAGAATGTTGACGCACGAGGCTCACCGTGTTCGGAAATCTCACGATCATTCGATAGACACTTTCCGGAGAGTTGTGTACACTATTTTTCCCACGACTATAAATATTACACATTTTATTCATTAATATATTTTGATGTCATCTGTCACTGTAATAATTTTATTTTACGAAGAATGGAATACATGATACAAGATACAAGATTTTCAATAACAAGACTACAGGGTGTTAATACTAAGTTGTAACACCCGAAAATGGCAGTTAGAACTCATCGAAACAAACAACTTTTCTTAGTAAAATTTTTTGATTTGGAACCCCAGTTCAGAGTTATTGGCGTTTTTTTGTTTTTCGGAAAATCGTCATTACTCCCTTATTTTAAGGAATATTTAGAAAATACAAAAATTTTCAGCATTTGCTTTCGGTTCTCTAAAACATTTGTATTTAGAATTATTTTCTATTTTATCAAATAACAAAATGGCGACCGATGAAAAATTTCAAAACAAGATATTTTGAAAACCACTCGACCGATTTTTGAAAATAAAACATTTATAAAATTCTTAAAATATCTACTATAACATTGGTGGGAAACATTTTTTTATATCTGTCCAAAAAATCTGACGTGGACACCACATGACTTCCTTGTACGCCTTGTTTGTTCATACTTTTCTTAATAACTAAAATGTAGAATAATATAAAAAATTCTTTTAACTTATTATACTAGTATACTCACAAATATATTTTAGTCATTTTATAAACTGCAGAAGAAGATATAAAGCATATTTTACTATTGTCACTGTCATGTCATAATCATTTAAATTTTACATAGTAACAAATGTTAATCGATCATGGACTACAAGATACCGAAATACTAAATTATAAATATATACTTTAATTATTCTTAAATGATACCAGATACAAAAATATTTATAAAATACCGATTGTAGGTAATAATCACATAATCTTTCATTTAAAATTAAAAAATTTGTCTTAAATTAAATATTTATCGAAATATTTGACAAAAGTACTACTTCCGGTTTATAGATTGAAACCAAAAATAGAAGGTGCACAACTAGATGCTATAACAGTCCTAAATACAAAATTTCAACTTTCTACGTCTAACCGTATTTGAGTTATGCGACACACATATGTCCGTACGTACATACGTACATACGTACGTACATACGTACAGACGTCACGACGAAACTAGTCATAATGGATTCAGAAAAGGTCAAAACGGATATTTCCGTAAAAATCTGAGAACCGAAATTTTTCGCGATTACAATACTTCCTTATTACTCCGTACAAGGAAGTAAAAAAGTTTTAATTCAAATTGAATTACAAGATACACGCTGCCGGGTTTGCATTATTGCGAATGGTGGCCATTTTGAAAATCAAATTTAGTCCCTCCCTTGTTGTTTCATTTTTCATTGTTTTATTTTTCTTGTTTAATGACAGCAAACCTAGTTTGTTTTAAATTATTGTTCCAATTTATTAAAATAATCTTGCAATTCAATTTCAATAAAAACTTTTTTTGGACAGATCGAAAAAATGTTTCAGATAAATGTTATAGTAGATTAGATAGTTTAAGGATTTTATAAATGTTTTATTTTCAAAAATCGATCGAGTGGTTTTCAAAATATCTTGTTTTGAAATTTTTGATCGGTCGCCATTTTGTTATTTGATAAAATAGAAAATAATTCTAAATACAAATGTTTTAGAGAACCGAAAGCAAATGCTGAAAAATTTAGTATTTTTTAAATATTCGTTAAATTAAGGGAGTAATGACGAATTTCCGAAAAACATAAAAACACCAATAACTCTGAACTGGGGCTCCAAATCAAAAATTTTTACTAAGAACAGTTGTTTGTTTCTATGAGTTCTAACTGCCATTGTCGGGTGTTACAACTTAGTATTAACACTCTGTATACATTCTTTTAAAATTATATATTACCTATCAGATACAGCAGAAGTACTAATTTTTGTGGATAAATCACTTTTAATGTTGTGTTTGTCTATTTTAATGGAATAATGCAATTTATCACGAAATATTTAACGAGAGGAAAAAATTATCAAATAATGTCAGAAAGACAACACACGTCTACTAAGGTGAAGCAAAAATTGAAACATACCATATCGAATGAGTTGAACGGATGTGTGATATTATTTATTTTCGTAGCTAGGTAACTGTATGGAACCTGTTAGTTTCGTAAATGGTCATCTTTTATACATCCTTCGCTTAAATTTTCTGCCTATTTAATGTCTAATCATTTAAATATTGGTATCTCCATTAAGCCGTGTACACTTCACAAAAGAATTCTTTCATGCTAATGAATGTTGTTAAAAATAATACTGGGGATAATTATTGCTTGTCAAATAGTCTTGGAAAACAAGAATTTCTAATTAATTGATAGCTTCAAAACAATGAATTTTCCCAGGATTCAGAATTTGAAAGAATATATTCTTCAAAGTATCCATGTGTGAACAGGCCTTAAAAATGTCCATAGTCCATTTATTAATTATCTTTCTATTATATTATTCACTGATCACTGTTGTTCACTTTTAGGGTACAATATTTATTTTATATTATTAGGCAATATTATTAAAATGACGGCATAGGTATTTTCATTCGATATTTTTCATTTATTATGAACCTGGTTTTAATTGTAATAAATGCAATTAATTAAATGCATTTCATTTATTAAATTTACCCATCTGTATTTATTTATTTATCACAATTTATAATTAATAACAGTGAACAGTGCTATACAAATATTTAAACCTATTGAAACAACTTCATTATCTAAACGAGCTAATGGTTATTAATATTTAAGTATAATGATGATCTATATTACAAATTAATTATTATTGTTGGTGGCCAGTACACTGTAAATGATTTTCAATTTATATAGGAAATTTACCCACTTCACACCCTTCACACTGACCAACACAATATACCTACCATTATTCGATCAGATACATAATTAATTTAATTTATTAATTAATTTGCTTTGTCTATTAGTAATCTTAATATTCAGTTTGAAATGTGCTCGGAAACTGTGAGATTCCAGGTAATAATAATTTTAATTGTGTTCTTATTCCGAGAACAACTGAAATCTCTTTACCTAATATGTTTTATACTAGTAACAGAAAACAAACATAATGGTATGAAATTAAATAATTAAAATATACTAACCCACTAATCGTTTTAGCCACTAGTAGATTACAGTTCGGGATGAAAACGTTAAAACAATATTATAACAACTTAATTCGTCCGGCAATTAATGCATTTCTTCGAAAATCAGTGTAGGACTGCGATCAGCGTTTGCCAAACCAAGTGCATTTTGTAACCGACAGTGAGTCTGCCACGAAGTATAGATATTATGACAGGAGTGGATACTAGGGCGGATGAAGTGTGGCTTTTTTGTTTTTCTACTCCCTAATGAATATTGGCAACATATCTCTCTATCATGTGTGGATAGGAATGTCATATCCATACCAGGTGTGGATATGAAATTAAAGGTCAAATACGTCAAAAAAAATATTGAAGCGTGCAAATTATGTTTTTATTATGACAAGTAATTATTAAAAACATTAAATCAACTGTTATTTAATAATTAATTATCTTTCAAAGCTTTTACGTTGTCAACAAATTATTCAAATGTCATGTTAAAAAATAATTGATGTAACCCTAATTTTAAATCATTTTTGACATCATATTGAGTGCATTTTATTGCAAAAACTATATGTCGTTATTTTATCGTAGAAAAAATAGGCTGTATAACTCGTGTGGATTGCGAACGTTTGCAGACAAACTCGTTCTCGTACGATATATGCATCACATCCACTCTTTTTTTCTACTCCGTACTGGAGGGAAGGATGTCATATCCATACCAGGTGTGGGTATGAAATTCAAGGTCGAATACGTCAAAAAAAATTATTAATGCGTGCAAATTATGCTTTTATTATTATAGATAATAATAAATAAAACATTAAATTAACTGTTATTTAATAATGAATTATGTTTATAAGCATTATTTGATTGCAAAAAGAGGAAATATAATTTAGAGTTTTTACTTTTTTACGTTGGTAACAAATATTCAAATGTCATATGTCAAAAAATAATTGATGTAACGCTACTTTTAAATAATTTTTGGCATCATATTAAATGCATTTTATTGCAAAATATATTATTATTTGATCATATAGAAAAAAAATAGGTTCCCCCTAGTGACTGCAAACTCGTTCTCGTGCGATAGGCAATATCCACTCTCGTTGTACAATATATACTATTTGGTATCTTTTAGTAATTAAGTCCTGGAAAAATTCTAATTTTACTGGCCTACAGTCCTAGTTGGTTGTGCCACCTGCAAATTTTGAAAATCAACAATTTTCATTTCCCATTACATGAATCTCCAAATAAATATATTATATAGCCAACAAGCTACTTTCTAAATCCTAACAATTCCATTTTAATCGTTTTACCCAATAAAACTTTAAGATAAATTTTGTAAAATATGTCCTAACCAACCCCGGTCTCCCCTACTCGCTGTTCAATCTCCTTGAGAGGAAGTAAAACACTGTGCACTGTTTGCAGGCGGATACTCGATACCCCGGGGCTGCATGGCGGTGCTGCACATCTACGACGTGCACCGCGACCCGCTGCAGTTCCCCAACCCGGACCGCTTCGACCCGGACAACTTCCTGCCGGAGCGCTGCCAGCAGCGACACCCCTACGCCTATGTGCCCTTCAGCGCCGGACCCAGGAACTGCATCGGTGAGTGACGAAAACTTGTGGTTTGCTTATTAATTTACACAAGAGGGCTGTTGAAATTACATCAGATTTTAGAAGATTCTGAATTAAGAATCTTCTAAAATCCAGCGTAAAATGTACTAACGTAGCGAGTGTTTTGTGACAGGAATGGTAACATTTTATTGAGACAAGGATTTAATAGAGAAAGAATGGATCTGCAGATGTGCCTATTTAAAATTGTACATAATGATAAAAATTACGAAAAAAAAATCCAATTTATTTATGCAAACGTTGCACGGTTATATCTCATGATAGAAATTTATTTTTAAAATTTTAAAAAGACACATCTGTAGATCCATTCTTTCTCTATTAAAAGCTCATTAATTATATGTTTGAAGTTTGCATATCCCTGCGCTAACTGTAATTAGCGCAACGCAACATGGAGCCAATTTCGTTATTGTGAACGCTCCAAGTGAAATCCATATGTCAAATCACTAACATTACTATACCAACTGACTACTTCGTATTGTGAATGAAGCTTTATTCTTACTTGAAAATGAAGAATTTTCTTTTAATCTTGTATCATTGCAATTATTTAGAAACCCAGTCAGATACAGATTAACTGCACAAAAATCTACTCTGAAGTGTATTTTCTATTGACAACCTAACAACTATTTTACCTAACAACAAATTATTAATTTCTCTTTATAAATGATTTGAGCTTAAAAATTCGTCCAGAACATTTTTTTTATATAAAAGCTTAAACCATTGATCCCTCTCAATCATTTAATTTTTAATGTTTTTATCTGGCGTCAAAAAACTATCCAACATGGTTCAGATCGAAATCTTCGGTCACATAAATCATTGAGGCGAGAAAATTATCGATAGATCGATAGTTTTCAAGAAAAAATTAATATCGATATATCGACAGTTGCCTGCAGGATATCGATTTTTAAACGATAGTTTATAGATAGTTAAACGATAGTTTATCGATATTTTAAACAATTTTTTATTGACATATACCTAAACTATACAATTTATCCTTTATAACAGGAAAATTTAATTCATATTTCAAACACTTTTCGAATTTCGACAGACACTTTTTAGTATTTTTTATGTCAATGATATCAATAATACTGAGGTTGGAAATATGAAAATACCTATTTATTTGGATTTTACTTTATTTTACATGAAGTTATAATATTTGCGACCTTTCGACCATGATCCTGATCATTTTCAAGCAGAGCAATACCAAAGACATGTTTTTGTGTTAAATATAAAACAGATATACCTTATTTTGTTAGGTTAAGAAATGCATTGTTTATTTACCACTAAAACAAAGCTTATTGCACTAAACTACAACGGCCATTAGTACATGCTAATTAGATATGAGTGCTGTTCATATCTAATTAGCTCATTAACAGACGATCAGATGCATTAGTCTAGTCAATCATAATCATGAACTCAATACTCTACACTCAATAGTAAATGTAATAATCATTATAGGTCAGAAATTTGCAATAATGGAGGAGAAAACCCTTCTAGCCGCCATCCTCAGGAAATTCACAATAAAGTCAATGGAAACACCAGAGGAAATTAAAGTTGTGTCTGAACTCATTCTAAGACCAGAAAACGGACATTTCATTACCCTTGAACCAAGAAAGTGATTTCGTATACAGTGACCTATTTATTTTACGGGCATTTCAGTCATAAGTCATTATTTATATTACAAATTATGCTGTACGAATAAGAACTAATATTGTTAACAATTTAAGTAGGGGTATAATATAATTTTAGATTTGTCTTAGGTAATGTTATACTTATAATTTTGTTGATATTTGAAGTAGAAATACATAATTTTAATAATGTTTATTTACCTACTTAATTATTTTAACTATAATTTACATATTTTTTAAGAAAACTATATGAATGACTAAAGTACTAACAAATTTCATTTGGCAACATGTACAAAGTAGAGTTATCTATAACCAAATAGTATACGACCAACAATTATTTTTAATAATAAATTTAATGATTTTTTAAATTTTTGGTTCAAAGCATGCAGTCGGAAATTTGTTCATTTTTTAGATAAACCAAAATGTAGTTTTTTCTACTACCTTATTCTAAAGTTAGAATTTGTTTCTCATTATGTTAGTCGGGAAACATTTTTCTGAAATCCATAAATCTTCTTAGCTCAGAAGGTAAGCAATTAATTATTGTTTTTCTTTGAATAATTGTAAAAATCTTAGCAAGTTGCTAAAAAAAGTTACGAAGTTAAGTCGATTGTCATATTTATTATTATCAATATTATTTATTTATTTTCTGCGGCCATAACCAAAATCACGACTACTTATTTTCCAGTCATCCAGATAGAAAATGTTTGTTGGTCTTTTAGACATGTTAGTTATTTTGATTCTGTTATTTAAAGTTCTACCTATTTCGAAACCAAAGGATTGTTATTTATGTGCAGGGCTACCCTAACCACAGGGCTAAATGGGCTACAGCCCCGGAGCGCCAGCTTTTTGGGCGGCAAATTTTAAAATTTTTGAAACTTAGTTTGAGGACAATGATTGATTCAAATGCAATACGTATTTTTTAAAGTTGTAGCTTCAAATTGCAGTGAAGAAAGATCTTTTTTATTACACATGCATCGTAATCACGCTCTTTAAAAGGTTGCTAAGCAACAATGATGAAAATTGACAGAAATTTTTATCCAATCTTCTAGGTAACAATATTTTGACACAGGCTACTTTATAAAATGAATCAAAATTAAAATGTGTAACACTTTATTTAAAAGGTTAATTATTTATTTATTATATGAACATTAATTCAGATAAATAATTAACCTACGGTGGGCGCCACTTTGTAGCACTTAGGTAGGTTTTAATTATTTATTTATTATTATGAACATTAATTCAAAATTCAAAAACAATATTCTTCCTCCGTCTTCTATCGTTAATTATCCCGGCGTAATACAAATTCTGCTTTCCAGCTATATTTTTGAATTTAGGATGCAGGTGTAATAAAAAATAGCGTGTGACACTCGTATATAAGTGCTTATAAAACTCTACCGACGTTAAAATCACTTTGCTTCGCGTCGTGCTCAAAAACTTTTAAATCTAAAAATGTAGTAAATCGCAACAGATTTTTTTAATAAACATTTTTTTAACGTTGTAGCAAATAATAATAATTCCTTGCAATTTAATTCGAGTTTTACATAGATTAGTAATTCGGCTCTTATTAATTCAAATGAATCTCGATGTCTGCTATCAAACTTATATTTAAAATACCGAAGTAAATCTATAAAATTTCTATTGTCCCAAACCTGTTTGATTAAAGAATCTGAAAATAAAAATTGCGAATTTTAAAAAAATTATTTCAGTTTCGTTATCAGTAAGTTGAGTACAACGTGCCATTCAAATAAATGCACAAAGTTGAGAATTACATTGTATTAAAACAAGATATACTGCGTATATAATATGTGGTCAACAAACACAGTATACCATGTCGTGTTATTTTCTTCCAGACAGATCTAATACTTTCGTGTCCTCAGAGTAATAGTGTAACTCCATTCCATCCCTCATCCTTCATCCCTGGACGCGTCAGCCGCAACGCAATATAAATCCTGTCGGTTAGTAGTCCGGTTGACGGGAGCTGTTATAGCGGGTGTCCCTCGGGATCTCCTCGTGGGAGCGATCTAGCCGGCCTGGACGCCCTGGACCACACCCTGTACACACCAGCGGCCTAGTGTTGAAATGCCAAATGGTAAATTCAACTATAAACCAGCCGCACTGGGATGCCTAATGCGGTTTTGTGTTCATGTTTAATGGCGTTGGGATTGGATTGGAGGTTTGTTAAATGCTATGAATGTTTTTATTGTGGAGCAGTTATCTGGTTATGATACAATGATTCCTTGCTCAAGAAGTAGTAATTAAGAAGGTACACTTGGACAATGAATTTCATATCAGGGTTCCAACTTATAAAAAATAACAACATTTTATATTGTATGTAAACCCAGTCTATTTGCATTTTTCTAATAAAATGAAATTTAAATCAATTAATTAAAAATATTATTAATTTTTACCTTCCGCTTACCTGTAAAGGAAGGTATTGGAATCATGCAAAAAATCGGGTAGTGAGTTTTTAGTGGATGAGCACGAATTAGGGTCCTTACAACTCATTTTTGATAGTTTCACGATGATGTCTGTGTGTATGTGTGTGTGTGTGTGTGTGGTCAAGGCCGGTTGTTAGTCGCATAACTCAAATACGAATTACCCGAAAATTTTGATATTTTTTATTTAACATTTGTATATAAATTGGAAGAGCTCCTTAGATTTTGGTACAAATATCTTCATCGGAAGTGATATTTTTTGAAGATTGAAAAGGTTAATTGTTAAAATTCTATATAAATTTGGAAAAATATAGTATTTATTTGTAATAAGAATAAGAGGAAAAGTTATTTGCAACTTACGTTATAAAAAAATTGTCTTTATCTGGTAGCATTAAAGAACTGCAGTAAAATTTAAAAAATAAATTTATCAAATAAAACGTTGATATCTTGTAATCCATGATCGGTTGATTTTTGTTTCTGCGTAAAAAATATTGACAGGTGAAACGGGTGACAAGTTGACATACTCATAAGACATACTAGCGCTATATAAGTCGTATATAAGTAAGATAATAAATGTAGTAATTGAACGGAGGATGGCTTCAGCACAGCAGAGTTTTCCTGTGAATGAATCTTTTTATTCAGGTGATGCAAATTTCTGTGTTTGAATATTTTAGATTTTTATTTGTATATTTTAAATGGGCACCGGATTGTACGTATACATTTGTGTTTATAAGTCTAGATATGGCGGAAGGTTGTGTGATGGCCACGTCAGATTTTTATTTATGTAAAACTTGTTTATTTTATAAGATTTCATTCAGCCAAATAACAGTGTAAACTACGGCAACACTGTGCTGTACATGTACAATGTACATGCCATTTTTCGCGTTCTTATGTTAATCTGACAGATAGTACATGGACTACTGAACTAAATAAAGAAACTTTATCTTATACCCTTCTTAAGTCCAACATACTCGGTTTGGATTAATTTTATTCTTTTTTACGGGCATCTGTGCAGTTCTTTCTCAGATCAGCACGTTTCAGCGGTCAACTCTGATCAGCGTTTTTTCTGCCCGTAAATCACCGTACATATTCTTCATAAGTAATATTGAACGCAAACGTGTACAAATACAAGCAAATAATTTATGAATGTTTTCTAACACTA